>NJDC01003177.1:123762-150050 GCA_002245475.1 Calephelis virginiensis
AAACTGGTTTTATGTCTACTTGTATACTTTGTGCTGTTTCATGGTCAGATAAACAAAGAATGTGAGTGTCAGAGCAAACATTTTCTAAATTACTAGCAATTACATCTAATCCTTATCCTCCTCCTTACTCCTTACTCGGATCCTTACTCGCACAAGTTGCTGTCTTGTGACCGGGATATTAGACCTGTTGACAAGTCTACTACTTACTCTCCTACCTTGTGGAACATGACACCATAACTATGGCAAATGAAAAGATAAACCAATTTTGATTTTTTTTTGAAGTTATTGTTATCTGGTTCAATTCAAATTTAATGATAATTTGACGAGTAGTTTTTGAGCTGTATTTGGTATTATAATTGAAGGCTTTCAATTCAATAATAACACATGGAACATTAATCACTTTTTAACATACTTCAAAAAAGAAAGTACCTTTTGTCGGCATTTTTTGTGAGTTTTTAGGCAACTACTTAGCCAATAAATAATAAATGTTGATTCTTTTTTGTAAGTCGTAGTATAATACAAAGAGAGTCCATGATAAAATAAAAAATAAAAACATCTTAACATCATTTAGTGTTCTCTGAGGTAAGCTCTTCCGAAAATTGGTGAAGGAAGTGATAAGTGGTTTTATTTCCCGAGTGTTGACTCTATTCGTGATCTGATTATGTATCTCAGTTGTCAACTCAAACTGTAAAAGTGTACATGAAATGACGTCATTTGTGTTCGCTATCTCTATTGTATTTCTGTTGGTCACTGGAGATAGCAAATACAAAACACGCCATTTGACAGCGAATCGATGTACACTCATCCATTTTGAGTTGGTAACTGAGTTACATAATCACCCCCCTGGTCGCGTTGGTAGAAGTTGGGAACTTAAGGTAGGGTTGTCACATGCGAAGGACGTGACAATTTATATTGTTTCCCGAGCACTTACTTTATTCGTGGTCTGGTCGCGGTGGGAACACTAATTAAGCTTGTCACATTCTATGTACTTTAGAGGACTTCTCGGCACAGTATTTACATTTCTTACGCGAAATTAACAAAATAAAGGCTTACTTTAAGTCTGCTGTAATAGATTTTCGAAAAGTAACTCCTATAATAATAAAATATCTCGATTCCTTCAGATCTGCATTGCTTCTTCCACAAATATATCCCTTTTCACGCCACGATAGAAAAAAGTAATAATACAATCTCGTGGTATAAGTTTGACGCACCTGTGTGTGTATCTGTTGGTAGAATCATATTTTTTGAACGCATAAACCGATTTTGATGAGGACTTTTAAAATTAAAAGCTGACGTGATCAAGGTGGTTTTTAGCTACTTTACATGTGGGTTTTATTGGGGTTTATTGAAATTTTAGTCTAATAATACAAACACGCTGGTTTCGGAGACTGTTAACACCACCCTTGGGCAATGATGGTCATAAAATGGCAACCTAGATCTCCCCGAGTACCCACAAACGTATACTTTATTATATCGGTTTATTTAATGAAAATAGACACTAGTATTGTGAACTAGCTGTTGCCTGCGGCGTTCGTGTGATCCCACAGAAACATTTTTAAGGAATAAAACTATCCTATCTGTTAATCTAAGTTACTCTATGTATATACCAAATTTCATGAGGATCGGTTCAGCAGTTTTTGCTTGAAAGTGTAACAAACAAATACACAAACTTTCGCTTTTATAATATTAGTAGGATAAACATTACATTAAATATACACATATCTTACAAACATTAGAATTTGTACTTTGATCAGTTATGTAAGTAAAACTTTGCCAGTGGAGTTTCTATTTCTAGAAAACTTACAAGTTTACTTACCTAGTTCAAAATACACTATAAGCAGATGGCGAGAGCGAAGACTTCTAAGTTGCATCTTTGAGTAAGTTCTTAGGGATATTAGGAGTAAGTTTGTGAAGTTTCCAAGTTTGAGACGATCTTTTCCTCTTGCTGAAGGTTTAATAGAATACTTTGAGAATTATGTCGTTAATTCAACAGCTTTAAAGATGAAGTTTTACAATACGTATGATTAAATTAATAACATAGCTTTTAGCGCCATTTAGGGAAAGGATAATTAATCGCAGTTGTTTCGTAATTATTGAATTTAGTGTAGGTAAATGAAGAGTAAAATTGTTCATCCTTGGCAACATTTTATACAATTTACATACACAACACACAACCAGGCACGACTAGCCGAAGACACTAAGCCCCACAATGTGATAGGTGGTAAGCCAACTGCCAAACGGGCACATATCCAATCCCGAACAACATATCCTTATTAGAAAATTGGGGAAAATCCGCATTCTCTTTTTGTTACCAAACCCGTAAATCGAACCCGGCACCACATCAAGTCAAATCCAACACCTGGACCACTAGACGTCAGCGGTCATCATTGGTTCGGGCTCCTTTTGCAGAATAGATCACCTGCCTTCCTGCCAGGTATCTCGTAACAGGCGAGCATAGGCTTACATTAACTAACACCGTGATATCTGACAAGATGGTGGAGTTTCGCAGCAACTCACCTGGATTGGTACTACCGCCTTTAATATTCCTGTCACCATAACGTCATTACGTGTTCCAGTTTGGAGGGTAAGTTAGCCGGTAAATTTACTTTTTCTCGAGGACTAATATCCCGGCCTCAGGTTGGCAACGCACCATTACTACCTTTGGTGTCAGCGAGGCTCGGGTTTGATTCCCGACGGGGGCAGGCATTTGTGTGATGAACATTTAGATGTCTGCATTTCCGGGTCTGGGTGTTTATTTAATTTATTCTGGTATCTATTCAAGTATTTCTATGTATTAGTATCGTTGACTAACACCCATAACACAAGCATATAATTTGCTTATTCAATTTGTGCGACTTACCGCCTTACCTATTCCTGCCGCCACAACATCATGACGTGTTCCGGTTCGGAGGGTAAGGTAACCGGTAAACTTACTTTTGCTCGAGGCCTAACATCCCGGCCTCTGGTTGGCAACGCACCATTACCACCTTTGGTGTTTCTAGGCGGCGGGAAAATCCGTCTGCTTGTTTGCAGTTTGCCTTCCATGGTCATAAAAAAAAAACTTGTCCAGGGATATTTATTTATTTATATTTATTTATTACTGGTATCCTGTGTCCATGTCTCATGCGGTGTTATGGTCGCCTCTGTGGTCTAGCGGTCCGGATGTTGGACTTGACTGCATGAGGTCCTGGGTTCGAATCCCGGGTCGGCCAACATAAAGAAAATTGGATTTTTCTAATTTTCTAATTTAAAAAAAAAATGTTGGTCGGGATTGGAAATGTGCCCGGTTGGCGATACCCTTGCCACCTATCACACTGTGGGACTTAGTATCTTCGGCTAGTCGTGGGTGCCTTGGTTGTACCTCTGCCTACCTCTTCGGGGATATGGGCGTGAAGATACTTACTTACTTACTTACTTACTTACTTTATTACTGGTATCAAGTTCACCATACTTAAATAATCACTGCAATAAAAAATGTATTAACATCAAACACACTGTTCTCCATTTAACAGGACCTTTGAACTTCTCCAGTTCATTAAACATAATAGATCTCGTCATTATCCATACGCTAGAGAAAGCAATGAACTGGAAGGCTGATAGCCTTGGCTTAAAATATATAACAACTGATGAATATCAGGTATATAGGTTAGATAAATGCGAAGACCGCGTCACCCGCATGGATTTTTTTATTCATTTATATTTTATGCTACACAAAAAGCAAAAATGTACAAAAACACGAGAGTAAAAATGCAGGATAGGCGAATTTACAAGTATTTCTGACTGTAGAAATTTCTTCGATCCAACCAAAAAAATAAAGGCAAGAAAAGTCCAATACCTGGACCGCTAGACCACAGTGACGATGTAGAGGAAGAGATTTAGTAATAAAATTTTCAAAAATCGTTTTTAGAAAATATTTTAATAACAATTATACCTTTTTATTGCCCGAACCGGGAATCGAACCCGGGATCTCAGGCAGTCAAGTCCAACAACTGAACCGCTACACCACAGAGGCGACAACTAACACTAAAAGAGCGTATTCCTATTGTGAATTGACAGCCTAGATGCAACGTACGCCTGTAGATATTTCATTAAAACCCAGGGCTGAGTAAAATTACTTTATATTACCTAACATGATTAAAGAAGAATAAAATAAAGACAACAAAATTACAAGTACATCTTATTACTGACCAAATAGGACTAACAAATAACAGCTTTAGAACAAATAGACATTGGTAACATCTAGTGTTTCATATTCTAGTTTCGTGTGAACCTAATAAATATTTAAACTGAGGTCAAACTAAACTAGATAATGTGCTAAAGCCACTTTGCAGTAATCACAGAATACTCGTTGGTGCAATGAGCTGAATGTGGTTAAGGATATTCGTATACGTTTTCGAAGCAGTAAAGGCTTATGACTAAAAGTTTAATTAACATTTTAAACGTGTAATTCGTAAACACAGTGTTAATTGTGGTGGTATGATTGCTTCATCGCGCGTTGGTAGAATTATCTTAGAAATATATTGCTGGATTACTTACTAATGAAGTTAATAAGACTAGGTTCAAGACCTGCAATGGTTGTTGTTATTATTACGATCGACGATACAGGAGATTCGACAAATGAAAATGGTAAAAATGTGGCATTTTTATGAAAAAGTTTCGTAAAATTTTACTTTGTTACTGGTGTTTATTTTTTATTGGTTTTCTTAAATGCCTCAAAAATTTCAACTCACTAAGGGCCACTTGCACATTCCTGGGTTAAATATTTAGTATCTTCACGCCCATATCCCCGAAGAGGTAGGCAGAGGTACAACCAAGGCACCCACGACTAGCCGAAGACACTAAGTCCCACAATGTGATAGATGGCAAGCCTATCGCCAACCGGGCACATTTCCAATCCCGACCAACATTTTTTTATTAGAAAATTGGAAAAATCCAATTTTCTTTGTGTTAGCCGACCCGGGATTCGAACCCGGGACCTCATGCAGTTAAGTCCAACACCCGGACCGCTAGACCACAGAGACGACTATATACTTAAATATTTAACACTGAATTAGCGTCTAACTAGGGTTAAATAACCTTATATTTGATAGTTGAACTATAGTGGCCCAAAGAATTGTTTTAACTTTTTTGTTGGGTACTGAAGTTTCAAATAAATTTTATAGATGAAATTTGATTTAAATGATATCTATCTAAATACTTATGTGTTGATATACGGCCAATATTAATAATAAATCCTAATCCAAAACTCGCAGTCCAAGATTGATATTTTGATCCATTTTTATGTTATCGCTTGCCAATAATATATCTGTGCACAGGATAAATATGGGACTGAGGTATAGGATAGGCCGGCGGATACGCAGCTATCTAGATTGCTTGAAATCCATTAGATTGAGATACATTATTAACATTGGCCGATAGTGACTAAAGATAAGTTGACTTTACTCCTGTATATTCTAGTTCTAATAACGTCACCTTTCGATATTGTGTATTTGATTTACGACTGCAACTAAAGTATAACTAAAACATGACTTTTAAGATGTAGGCAGAAGTATAACACAGAACAATCTTCGTTTAGCAGTAGGGCATTAGTCTCAAAGTGTGGAGTGGCTAACCTATTACCAAGTGAGCATTAACCTAGTAAAATCCAGTCCTAGAAAAAATATTTTAGAAAATTTAAATGTTTTTATTTGCCAAACCCCAAATTTTGACGTTTTAAATCAACTTTTTGCGAGGCACAGATTAAAATCTGTAGAAATGTCATGAACTAATCGGACAGCACCAAACTTGTTTTGTCTCTTTCTGTTACTATCTGAAAGAACTAAGTAGCAACCAAATTACCACTACGTCATATTAAAGAAGCATGGGTAAGGACTAAACATTTTAAAATTACAACATTACCTCAATAAAAACGCAAATGATCGAATTCAAATTCTACATTAGTTTGTCCGACGCCTCAGAGATTTCAATTAAAACTAAGTCCATAATTAAACTTCCAAATATTCATATTTTTAAATAAAGAAACACTTGGACTGTTTTACATATCACTAATTAAGTAACAATTTTGTATTGAAAATATCGACTTAATGACTGATTATAAAACTATTGACGTCTCTGATAACGGCTGTTAGAGTTATTTATGTATAATGTTACCGATAGCTATCAAGTGGGTAGTTCTAAAACCAGTGGTAGCTACACCATGCCACTATACATACTGATATATTTCCCTTTGGAAGGTAATTTTTTTAAAATATCACTCTAAACTAAAAAAAAGTATCTTCACGCCCATTTCCCTAAAGACGTAGGCAGAGGCACTACCATGGTACTTACGGCCAGCCGAAGACACTAAGTTCCACAATGTGATAGGTGGCAAGTCTATCGCCAACCAGGTACATACCTAATCCCGAGCAACGTAATTATTTTAGGAGAAATTTGAAAATATACATTTTGTAATTTTCTAGTGTTACCCGACCCGGGGATCGAACCCGGGACCTCAAGTAGTAAAGCCTGTCGCCGGACCTCTAGACCGCAAAGGCGACACTCAAAACTTCCTGTTTTTATCATCAAAATTGGTTCATAATAGAAAATATTCTAAGGTGACATAAAATACAGTTGAATTGAGTACTTCTTTTTTTGTAGCAACCAGTTGGAAACCTTTATAAAAACGTTTTTGTCTTAATTTCACTCAAAATTACCTGCTTGGATCATCAAATAACTTAACGATGGAAAAAATACTAAGGTGATATAAAGCACAATTGAATTGAGTTTTTCTTTTTTCGTAGGAACCAATTGGGAACACATTTGTTTTAGTTTCCATAGTTTTATTTTGTCATGATCAAAGCCGCCATGCTGAAGCCCTGCAAGAACCCATATAGTCACAATCTTCTATCATATCAACGCACGATTAAATTAGCTGACGACATACGAGATTAAGCTGAAATTATTTTTGTTTTTTTTTCCTCGACTAAAGCTGAGCGCATACTGTTTTAGGACAGACTATCGCGTTACAATTTTCTTGGGCGTCACTTCGCACGATTTGATAATTCCGAAAAGGTCCAACATAAATTTTGACATACATAGTATCTATAACTACGAGTAGTTTGTGGTTTTGACAACTTTCTACTAGTAGTTTTTAAGCCACACTTAAAATGTTTTTCACTGAAACATTAAAAAAAAACTTAAAAATATATAAAATTGGCTAATGGAACGTGCAGAAACATATTATTAAAGTAAAGTTTCTCATTTGGAATGTTAATCAGATTATTATGTGACGAAAGTTTGTCTGTCTGTTACGATCTTACTTACTTAAACTTATGCCTACAATTACAATAAAAAAAAAAAGGATCTTCACGCCCATATCCCCGAAGACGTAGGCAGAGGTACAACCAAGGCACCCACGACTAGCCGAAGACACTAAGTCCCACAATGTGATAGGTGGCAAGCCTATTGCCAACCGGTCACATTTCCAATCCCGACCAACATTTTTTTAAATTAGAAAATTGGAAAAATCCAATTTTATTTTTTTTGGCCGACCCGCGATTCGAACCCGGGACCTCATGCAATCAAGTCCAACACCCGGACCGCTAGACCACAGAGGCGATACAATTACAATAAATTCACAAAATTCTGTTTGAAAAGGTATTTTCTGAGACCCTAGCGAATATATCACCGTAAATTTGTTGTAAGTGCTCAGCAACTCAAATCTTTTCTATATAAAATATTTTTTAACAAAAACGGACGGACTTCAAACGGACAGATAGATAGCATATACATATTTGACCGCCTCGTTGGTCGAGTGGCTAGCGTACTCGCCTAACTACATCGACCAACCGCGAGGCTCGGGTTCGATTCCCGACGCGGGCAGGCATTTGTGTGATAAACATTTAGATGTCTGTATTTCCGGGTCTGGGTTTTTATTAAATTTATTCTGGTATCTATTTAAGTATTTCTATGTATTAGTATCGTTGACTAACACCCATAACACAAGTATATAATATGATTTGCTTACTTTGGGGTTAGATTCAATTTGTGTGATTTTTCCAGGGATATTTATTTGTTTATATAATATTGTATAAATAATCATAGGTTTCAATTGAGGCGATTGTTGTTACTGTGAATAAAAATTCTTATTTTGTTATCAATTGGTTGTAATATACTTGTAGAATATAAAATACACGTATACATAGGTAATTAATATAAGTAAAGTTTAAGTGTAGGTTAAGTATTAATACCTAATGATTAACATGTTACTTTTGTGTACAGTCTAAGTGCAGTTTATTTTTTGCTTTTTAGTAAAGTTTTCTTTCATTGAACCTGATTTTTTATTAATATTGAGTTTACTTTAAAAAGTTGAGGAGTTTCCTTAACTGTCCATCATCAGATATCAGATCATTCATCATCAGACCCCTGACGACAGTCACAACCCATCTAGTTGTAAATTTCTCATCAATACAAATTAATCAAACCCAAACACAAGGTAACTGCTGTAAACCGTTGAAGAGTTCCCTTGACTGTCCTTCGTCGTCATCATCAGACCCCTAATGATAGTCACAACCCATCTAGGTGTAAATTTCTTATCAATAGAAATTAGTCAAACCCCAACACAATGTAATTCCGATAAACCGTTGAGGAGTTCCCTCGACTGTCTTTTGGCTCCATCATCAGATCGATTCCAGACCTTCTTAAAATTGTAGGGCTTTAGAATACTTATTCAAAAATTAAACAAACGCACTAGTCACCTATACAATTTTTGAAATTTTCCTTCAATTTCTCCAGGATGCCAACATCAGATCCTGGTTTCCTTATCATGGTACCATCCTCAAAATATCTCCTTTCCAAAAAAAAAATTATCCAAATCGGTTCATAAACGACGAAGTTATCCGCGAACACACATAAAAATATATAATTAATTAATAATAATAAATATCTCTGGAAAATTCATACGAATTAAATCAAATCACAAAATAAAAAAAATTATATGCCGTTTCTTTTAACTCTACCAAATTTCTGGGAAAGTGTTCCATCAAAATGAATACCAAAGACGTTACACAAATTGAATCTAACCCCAAACTATTTTCTTTATAATCGTATTACAGTTAATTGTACACTTGTGTTATGTCAACGATACTTATTCACATAGGAATACATAAATTAATACCAGAATAAATTTTATAAACATCCAGACCCAGACACGCAGATGTTCAATACACATAATATGTGTGTGACATATTATGTCTGCCCCCGTTGGAAATCGAACCTGTGCCTCAAGGTCAGTCTATGGAGTTAGGCTAGCCCCCCGAAAAAAGAGGTGATTGAGTATCTTTATAGGTTAAAAGTATCTTCACGCCCATATCCCCCAATAAGTAGGCAGAGGCACAACCAGGACTCCCACGAATAGCCGAAGACACTAAGTCCACAATGTGATAGATGGCAAACCCATCGCCAGCTGGCACATAGCTAATCAATAGCAATTTTTTTTTGAAAATTGGAAAAACAAATTTGGCCCTACCAGGGTATCCAACAAAAAGAAAAGCAGTTGCAGTCAAGTCCAACACCTGGACCGCTAGACCACAAAGACGATTAGAGTAGATTCATCTTAACTAGATCTGTTAGTGACCTGATGAAGAACTGGAAGGTGTCTGATAAATCATAGTTTAAAAGTTACGGTATTTTGTTTGTAGTTTAGCTATCTAAACACCATCAAAAAGAGAGGTGATGTGAGAGGTGTGTGAGTGTGTGTTTGTGACATCATAACTTTTAAAGAGCTAAACCGTTTCTTGGCGGTTCACTGAAAATTTTTAATTTTAAGATTTTGAATTGTTTGCAAGAAATTATGTATCCCTACGTAGTACATGGAAAACGTGGAATGTCGTATTGGACCACAATTAATTGCTTTAGAATAAGATTCTTTCCAGGGTTAAATTTAATAGTGAGTTTAATAGGTTTAAAACTAAGCTTTTACTCGATTTATTTTCTGGTATTTCATCTATTCTAATTTTTTAGTGCTTTTGTTTGATACCTTATGTAAGTTGGACAAAGATGTAATCCGCCATTTTGTTGAGACGCAACGGCCATTTTAGATTGACAATATTATAGATTATATAATAATAGGACTTACATCAGAAAGGCGCATTCCAAATTGTAATTTATTCAAAATTCAATTCCAACATTAATAATTTTAAGTGAAGAAGCTTTCGCCCCTCGCAATCCAACAAACAAACGAGTCCAGTAACATAAAATCTTGTTTACATCGTCAACTTTTGAACGAATAATTTTTATAGCAAGGAAAACTATGTTGTGTCCATTTTCTAAATTGTTGTTCAAATTCTTCTAGTTTTATTTTTACACAATGTACTCGGACACTCACTCCCTGACCGAAACAAATGACATCGTAAAAAGTTAAGCAATGTTCTGTCGAGCTGGCTACTTGTAATCGATTGCTAAAAGTAGAAACACGGAAACCCTCGATTTGTAAGGAACTATTTTATTAGGAGCACATTTTGAAATGCTACAGTTTGACAATCCAACTAAGATATTTCAACTTTAGCACTAGTTCTGTGATTAAGACAAATCTATACAATAAATAAAATTAGAGTATCCGTATGTGATATTAAAACGCTTTTATTATGTCCGTATGAAGTACGTATATACGGTTCTTATACAAAGACATCATTTTTTTACAATTTGTGTCTATGTGTCTGTTGGCCTGTCTGTTTATTTCGACCAACTTGTGAAACAGTTTTACCGATATAGTCGGGACTTTCACTAGCAGGTAGACGATTGAATAAAGAGTAACTTAGGCTACTTTTATTTTAGAAACAATCTTAATTAACTAAATAAGGAATCAAAAGTTATTACATAACGTAAATTTAATCTGCAAAGATAAACTCATTGAAAATATAACATAAAATTATGTAGCTATAGGATGACCGACGTAATCGGTTAAAAAGTAATTAAAAATTTCCCCACAAAAGTTAGATCCTAGAAAGCTAAAATGGCTTCCAAAATTCTAATGCCATAGTAGAATCTATACTCGTTCTTGCACTTGGTGACGACTTGGCATTGTATACACACTTTTTAAAGGTAAACTCTTGTATTTTTCCATTATACTCTTTAGTTAACACTTTATGTTATACTTTTGCCAATCGATTTCACTTTTACAGCATCATCAATGATGACGTGTGAAAAAGTGATCCTATAGCATTAGTTAGCGAAAATTTAAAGCAAAGTGCAGGTTCAAATCCTGTCTGAGGTAAAACATTTCCTTTAAATTTGTGACAACCCGATAATATAAAATGCTAGTTAGTGAGGATGGACAGATAGCTTTGTTGCTATTTCACGCTAATACTAATCAAATAAATAATAACTTAAATTACTAGGTGGTAGAGTTTCACAGCGACTCACCCGGATTGGTAGCACCGCCTTACCTATTTCTATCGCCATAACGTCATGACGTGTTCCGGTTCGGAGGGTAAGGTAGCCGGTAACCACCGCCTTACCTATTCCTATCGCCATAACGTCATAACGTGTTACAGTTCGGAGGGTAAGATAGCCGGTAAACTTACTTTTGCTCGAGGTCTAACATCCCGTCCTCAGGTTAACAACGCACCATTACCTCCTTCGGTGTTTCTAGGTGACGCGAATTTCTTACCATCAGTAAATCTGTCTGCTTGTTTGCCTTCCTATATCTTAAAAAAAATAACGCAACTCATAAAGATCGCTTCTGTGTTTTAGTGATCTGGTGTTGACCTTCCACACGAGGTCACACCCAAATTAACTCGTGTAAGGAGCTTAATACTCCATCTGGAATATTGAGTATTTGAGCATGGCAAAGCATCATTATTACATTTTGCATAAGCGACGCATATTACTTATACCATCAATATCCAACTGACTTAAAAAGGCTTTTTACCTTGTAAAACATCTGATAACTACGTAAATAATTCTATTTTAACAGGTGGTCAAGTAGTCCGGAGACAACGCTCTACTTATTCCTGCTGCTATATAGACAGTATTAGATGCTGTCTAGCACCACAACATGGTCTTGAAAGTAGGAAAGTCGGTAAACTTGTACAGTAGGTCAACAGTAGCTCGCTGTCCTGTGGCTGGAGCATCTATGCTATCTACATACCACGGTTATCTCGTTCTAGCGGGAAATTATAAATGCTTCTTCACTGTCTTATTAAAATCTGGTATTTTTTTATACAACGAGCAAATTTTTTTATGCAAACGAGCAAGTGGGTCACCTGCTGGAAAGTGATCACCGCCGCCCACAGACATCCGCATTAAATTAAGGAATGAGTACGCTCTTTTTTGAAGGTCCCTTATTTGGGAATATCGCCCTTGATAACTGATTCCACAAAGGTGTTGTGCGAGGTAAAAATGTCTTCAGAATCGCACAATTGTAGATCGCCACGCATCAAGATGATGGGCCTCATACTTTAAGCTCTATCGCGAAGTCCGAAAGTGGAAATCAGCAGCTGGAATTAAACCAAACAACTCCTCAGAACATTCCCCATGACAGATGCGATAGAAAATATTGAGGGACCCAACATCTACGCAGTGGTAATTTCCACAGAAAACAATAAAATGTTTGCATTTTCGAAATAAGTGCTAAACTTTCCTTAAGTACAGTAACTTTTCAATCATAACGGATATCATAAAAATTATGAAACATTTTGTGGAGCTACCAACTTGTAATTGACCGTTTAAAGTAGGCCGATACAAGAAAACTTTTGGGTTTTTATTGAACCATCTTTGTGTAAGAATATTTATATATAATATTGAAACGTTTAATATCTCTGTCTTGAACCTGGCTCCTTTCTGCGATACAAAAATATTTCTTTACAAAACGAACCACAAATTACTAATAACTTATTGTTTGCAAGTACAAGATTACAATACCATTAGTAGTAAAGGGTCGTTAGGTTTACTCAAAATCCTAAAAATATTAATGAAATCTTAATTTAAATAATACGTAAATGTTTTGAATATTACGTTACTGCGTAAACAAATAAATATTTTTAACCTTTTGCAAAAATGATATTTTTTTTAGAGTGTGTACATTTATTATCTGTAGAATGCTATAACCGTTTTCAGTTTTATGTTACACTAGCTGCTACCTGCGGCTTCGCCCGCGTTTTCCAGACAAATCCGTTCAGCCATTCGAGCGTGAAAGAGTAACAAACATCCATACACACATACTTACAAACTTTCGCATTTATAATATTAATAGGATTTTGGCAAAGACAACTACAAGATCCTTTACCTTAGTGCTATTATATACCTCAAGTTTGTAGCTAAGGAAGAGAAGCAAAAGTATAGAAGACACAACACCAGTTGTTCCTACATATTGAAGCAAAAGTTTAAAGTTTCAAGGTTTAATAAGTCATAAGTGCATTTTTCAGTAAAAAATATAGAATCTATTCAAAATTCTTTTTTTTTTGTTTTTTTAAAGTCAGGGTTTATATTTTAATAGTGATGATCTAGTGCTATGATAAGTGAATGAAATCCCATATCTTGGTTGTGTTTTTAGCAGGGACGGAAGGTACATAGCGGATGTGGAAAGGAGAGTGTGTGTGGAATAGTGTGAATGGAGGGCTGGGTAAGCTATTTCAAAGTGACATTTTGAGCCAAAGTGCAAGACATGCTTTGCATAATTCTGTGCTTATCCCAACGTTGTTGTATGGAAGTGGGAGTTAGGTATGTCAGAAAAGCATGAGAGTAGGATAAATGTGGTAGAAATGAGAGCGCTACGAAAATAATGTGTGGTAATGCTTGCTCACCGCGTTCGCAACAGTGAGATCCGAGAAAGAGTGGTATTGAAAGAAAGTGTCAATGTTAAAATGAAAAGGGCATGCTCTGCTGGTTCGGTCATGCAAATATTGAAAGATTAAAAATTGACAAAGCAGGTACAACGCTAATGTGGATGAATGTAAAAAAATACGTCTGCCCACTTTGACGCATCTACAATAGTAATGACGTCAGTTACAATTGTGGCTTCATTGTACAATTTTAACGCTAAAATAGAAATGTTGTTTCGTACTAATGTAGCATCACTGTAGCACCAAAGGCTTACGGAATATAAAACATGTGTGTGTGTATTACTGTATACACGTATAAAGTGATACATCTTAAAAACATGTTTCGGCAACAGAAAAAAAATTAACGTAAAAAACTGTAAATATCGGCTGGCGAAACGAAAAGCACTATAAAAATTTCAGCGACAACATAAAGTGTTTTTTGTTGTGTCAAGCGTAACACCCCCGTTTTCAGTCGGGGGTTCGTAAAACCCCTAATTTAACGTTGGGGGCTTCAACAACTGATCACAATTGCTTGAACACGATGCCGTAAAAAAAATATACACACAAACGAGTCAAACTTACAAAGCCCCTCTGTTTGGATTTGCATATGAACTGCAAAGATTACGAAACATGGAACGAAAGAAAAAAAGAAAGAAAAATATTTATTTGCTGAATATGTGTGTTAATGAGATGTTACAAAAATATTTAAGTATATTAATAAAAAATTTTTTTTATGAACATATTCTACCATATTTTGCTACCATATTTATAAAAAAATTTTTTAATTACATATGCTTTAACGTCTACGCCAATTATTTATATTTAGAACTATTTTAATTATTACCAGACATTATAAAACTATAATTAAATTTAACCCTGTCTACCGTAAACTACCACCGTTTTCAAACCTAGCCAGACAGGAGAAGAAACGACGAAACATACCTAATACAGTAAATTTTAAACTATAATCTATTACCCACCTTCCAGTTCATGCAACTCGGTTAAACTGTTAGGTCTTACATATGCCTAAAAGTGGAATAAATAATCACAGTGTGTACTAACAAAAAATTGACATCAAGATTCGTCCACCCATTTAAGAACTACGATGTCATACACACTGAGAAGTCAAACTTGTAAAACCCTTCGTTTTCGGTCGAGGGTTAAAACATACTCTTTGGAAAGAGGGAAGCATAACATGGAAATTTGACGCGTAATAAAAAACGAAACGGAAAAAATCTTTTAAGCGTCGACAAGGAAGTTTCACGTCAATAAATATATTTTGAATTTAGAAACATTCAAAAAAATAAATCACGTTAACATCAAACATCCAATCAACGATAAATCAGTGATACCAATGACAAAATTCATTCTTCTGAAATGATGTATTTGCATTATGTATACACGGAAGTTTAGTAAAACTAAAATGTACACATTTTACGAATTCAAATCAAATTTTATTGATCTTCATTTCAGTCCTAAATGTAACATTTCGAACGTTCGCCGAAAAGGTCGTAAAAAGTTAAGTGATGGTCCGTAGAACTACCAACTTGGAATTGAACGTTTAGAATAGGTCCGAGTAAGGAAATTTGGATGTTTAAATCTTTTTTCTCAGTTTAAATATTGTTGTAAAATATTTTAATATAACATTTCTAATACACACTAAGTCTAAGTTATATTTTAAGAAAATGTTGGTTTAGGTACTTTTTTCAGGTAAGGTCATCTACCTTCCTACCCGGTAGCGGAGTAGGTATTGGTTAAATAGGTCGATACTAACAAGACCACTAGTGGTTATTATGTAGCGACTTGACCGCTTAGATCTATCGACTTACCTATTCCTATAATATAAGCCATAATGATAGTGCCATGTTCCCGTCAGGAGTTGAATAGCACACAATTTGCACAATTTGCCTAACATCTTGGCCACGAAACAGCAATACACCTACAACATGTAATATGTGTAATGTGTCTCTTGTCATATTTTTAAGGAGAGTCATGACCTTCTTCACTATCTTGACACATTTTAAAATGGGGTTAATGGGCAAGCATGGCTTTAGTGACGTATGTTTTAAGAGTCATGACTTTAATGACACTGCGTTCGAAATGAAATGAAAGGTTCAGTCCGAGTAGGTTTGGTCATTTTTATTAGTTTCGTTTAGATAATGATCATAATAAGGTCTTGGAATCGATTCCCTGGTAAAAATAAAATGCGTTTTTTTCAAATTTTGAAAAAAAGCAAGGTTGCCTGATGCTTGTGTTATAGCCCGGTCTGCGATAGGTTTGCCATTATATTTATGAGATTAAGTTAACCTCTGGCTAATCGTGCTTGTCCTAATTGTCCTCTGTTAGTTATTTCGAGATACGAGCGTGGAGATATTTACTTTTAAAATAAACATATATTTTGTTTTAAATTGGTAGAAAAAACTTAGATTAGCCCGATTACAGCCCTAAATGTAACCTTTTGGCGTTTTAAATAAACCCAACATAACAAAAACTTTGTAAAAGTTAAGCAACGTGGAACTAGCAACTTGTAATTGAGCATTTAAGTAGTTCTATGTTGGGGAACTTTAACATTTTATACTGAACTATTTTAAACTGCCGTTACGAAAAGGAGAAGGCCATATGTTAGACATTTTGAGGTCTCGGGTTCGATTCCCGGGTCGGGCAACAAAAAAATTAGAAAAGGTATATTTTCAATTTTCCAATAAAAATAATGTTGCCCGGGGAATATAGCCCGGTTGGTGCTAAACCTATCAAGGTTTGCCACTTATCATATTATGGGACTTAGTGTCTTCGACTAATCGTGGGTGCCCTGGTTGTGCCTCTGTCTACCTCTTCGGGGATATGGGCGTGAAGATACGTTACGTTACGCTACGTAGTTACATGGAGCGTATAGAAAAACTGTTCACTTAACACTTGCAAACACATTTACACCTAAATTTACTTAGGTAGCATAATAAATGCATTGTAAAATGCTATGCTGCTCTAGCTGTTCCGGCTAACTTCTTTCCGTCCGTTCAGTTTGTATAAAAAAACTTATAACGTTTTTCCTGGTTTCATAAAAGTTTTTCCTTTTATCTTTTCTTGAAAGCTTCCCTGGTCTCCCACAAATAATTCAAAAGCAAAATTAGCCAAACCGGTCCACATGTTCTCAAGTTTTAGCGAGGCTGACGAGCAGCAGGTGATTTTTATTTATAATAGGAAGAAAATATAACAACAGAATTACTTAGCGAAAATATTACAAAGACATACATATTCCATAAACACACTTATTCTGCTAGATATAAATATAACTGTATTTACTAAAATACGTATGTCAGGTAAAGCTCATATAATATACGGGCCGAACAGGAGCTACCGGGTTGGTGTGGTACCCCGAGTGCTCATAACTAGGCTTAGGCTGTTCCTTCGTAGCAAGAAGAGCCTCTGTACTGAAATCGAAAAAAAAACCTCAAAACAAAGCTGTAACACGTGATCCAGTTGATCCTGACATCTATTCTGTACTCAGTTCTCTCGCACAAGCAACTATAGCATGTGCCTACCCGCCACTAAATAAACCATCATGAGCATAGGAAAAAGCATTCTAGACAACACTACGTAAACATGTCCACGGAATGCGCGTCTACATAAGCCCCTGAAGGGGAAGCGGAGGGCTCCACCCCACCACTCAGCGTGAGTTCTAACCAACCGATGCACCACTTAGATCACATTTGAATTAACAATTAGGATCTAGTAGTATCTCTTTCTCAACTTATGACGGGGGGCGACTATCACTAGTGGCAACCTCCGTGCTAGAGAGCGGAAACAATGCGAGACATTAACAAGGTATGCCTCTCGAAGCATGATTGCTTTGACTTATATAGCCGTAACAGCGATAAACGAGCTGATAAGAAAACACCTGTGAGTGCATCTGTTGTTTATATCAGGCAACGAAATACGAAAATATAAGACAATCTGCGAGTGTACCTATTGTTTACTTCAAATAAAAGTATGTGAACTGAAGATACAAGTCACTTATGAACCTGTTGCGCTAGCTGCGATTCAAACTAAACTAGTGACCACCTAGTCTACATCTCGCACAAGGCCTGCGGAAATGTAGAAATACATTTGTATGTTTAAATACTTAATGTTCGCACAAAATAATTTGGGCTGATTGTCACAGAACATCTTTAATCAAAAGGAATCAATCTCGTTGTTTAATGATGAAGTATTAACGCAGACTTGAAATACTAATGAGCTGCTTTGACAATGCCTAAGCATAATGTAAAACCTTTACTTTGAAATGAAAATGATCTTCCATGTAATGGCTCGAGTTATACTCTTAAAATACTTCATTGAAACTCCTTTGTCTTACTCGTAAATATATAAGAAACAAATTTCACAGATAAGCAATTGTTTTAAATTATTTCTACACTTATAAAATATTTAGTCTGTGTAATGTAGAAAAAATGTTTGGCTATAATAATTATGCTTTAGTATGAGAACTAAATTACATAAAAATACTAGCCAACCCGACGCACTTCGTATCGCTTAACATTAAAAGATAGTTACTAAACTACTTTCCCATTTTCCCGTGTTACTCTTCATAAACACCTTCTCCTTATAACACAGCAAAAAAAAATTAGCAAAATTGGTCTATCCATTCATTCTACAAGTTCCCTGTGTTGGTCCGGGCTCCTTTGCAGAATAGACCTTCTGCCTTCCTGCCAGGCAGCTCGTAAGAGGCGAGTATAGGCTTACCATCACTAACACCGTGACATCTGACTAGGTTGTAGAGTTATCCGGACAGCGTCTTACCCGGATTGGTACCACCGCCTTACCTATTCCTGCCACCATAATGCCATGACGTGTTCCGGTTTGGAGGTTAAGGTAGCTAGTAAACTTACTTTTGCTCGAGGCCTAATATCCCGGCCACAGGTTGGCAGCACACCATTACCACCTAAGGCGGCGTGAATTTCTTACCAGGAAATCCGACTAGTTGTTTGCTTTCCATTATCATAAAAAAAGACAATAGAACATACGTCTCTTCAGAGGGTAAGAGCTTATTGGCAGTAATGTACAGGCTTTAGCATAATTTGTTATAGTCCTGATGATGCTTAACCGGTTGGCTAAAATATAATAAAAAAAAAAACATATTTTGGACAGTACAAGTGTAGTTAATTTACTCGTACTTAGTTTGAGTCTGCTCTTCGAAATTGCTGCCGTTTTAATGGTAACACTTAATTAAAAAGTAAAATTTTATAGAAAAAATTAGCAAGTACCGATATCACGGTGGCAATACTATCGCCAAGCGAATACTTATGTAATCTAGATAAGTTTGTCCGTTATTACATTTTGCGAACGTGTCATCGGTTAGTCGTGGATGCTATGGTTGTGGCTCTGTCAACCACTTCAATAATATGGACGTGAAGGTATGTTTATTCAACTATCTACAAAAGTTAAAACAATAATAAAAAAACTCACTTTATTTATGATAGTATGGATGAAATATTTGTATAATACAATTGAAAGTCGTATTTCCAATATTATTTGTATTTTCACGAGTGTTCATAGTATCATATCAACAGCGTGTTCTTGAAAAGGATTTTTTATTGAATTTCCAAGGAAGCGAGGGTTTATTTTATGTGATTTATTTTCTAACAAAGAAATTGACTACATCTTGATAGAAAAGAGTGATAAAAGACAATTTCAATTTGTGACCGAAGGCTTATGTTTATTGTGTAACTTAGAAAAAGAAGTTTTGAGGAAAAGTGAATTGTGAAAAGAAAATCTGTGAATAAAATATACATCATATTGTATTAGACATTTATTGTTTAGACGAATCAACAAAACAGGTTTTGGGGTTTAAAGTTTGTATTTTAATATTTAGATTATCTTGTGATTAAAAGATTAAGAAGCTGCATAGGCGTATGGAGGTTAGGCGGAAACAGAGATCTACATCCTCATTGCACAGATTATGTGACGTTGACAGCTACTTCTTCTTCTTATTTTGCGTTCAAACGGCGTGAACATTGATATTTTTCATTTGGCAAAATTATATAAAATAACTTATATATATATTTTTTTGTTGAAACTGCAAAAACCTGATTCCAATTCCAGAACCACATCATCGAGGAAAAAAATACGTCACTAAGTTTGACACTTAGATCACATTTCAAAACTTGATCAAACCTGTAACCGTCGCTGAATCATGAAACATTTCAAATACATTCACTTTTAACAGAGTAATCCCTTTATAAATTGCTTCTGTTGTTTAGCAGTCTGGCGTTGGACTTGACCTCTTGAGGTATTGGGTTCCTGGGATCGGACAGCAAAAAAAATAGAAAATGTATTTTTTCTAATAAAATTAACATTGCCCGAGACACCTTTGGTGTCTCTATGCGGCTTGAGTTTCTTACCATCAGGAAATCCGCCTGCATGCTTGCCTTCCATTATCATTAAAAAAAATATATAAATCTCACGTTGATACGTCTACGCGTTCCTGAGAAAGGGTCTTGATGGTCAGAAGGACGGATAACAAAATGATCCCATAAGGATACCATTTTTTTCTTTCTAGGTACGCAACCCTAAAAACTACTGAAGAAAATCGTAAATACAATGTATTTTATAAAACTTCAAACGTTTTCGTCGCTTGGTTGTTTACTCTGTGTATTATATAAAAAGCTACAATTCAAGTGAATAGTTCCACAAGAACAATTCCACTTCAAACATTCCAGAAAATCATTGGCGTGTATGGAACCAATCTAACGCTTTGAAAGGTACAAACGTCTCTGGATTGCGAAATCAAATTGGCTGTAAATTGCAAAGTACGTCTTCGCTGACGGATATTAACAAACTTCCGATCGATTAATGTACCGTACTAATACGTTTACTTGATGGCAAATATTGAATTATTATTCAATCAACCTGTATATTAAATAAGACCTGTCTAAGATAACACTTCATTTCTTAAAAAATGTGAAAATCCATATACATGTTATACCTAGGTAAATGCGGAATTCAGGGTTAAATCGCTAGACTGATTTTGATAAAATTTGATAACGATGAAAGCTCTGATTTCAATGTTTTTTTTAGAAAAATCAATTAGTGATCACAGTAGTCGTATTTCAAATTGGCTTGTCACAAAATAAGTGCTAGGCATTGTTATTTTTCGATTTGGAGGGTACGGACACCATTAAATTTACTCATCTATGTGGCATTTAAGCCCAATCTTAGGTTGCCAACGCAGTATTGCATTTTAGGTTTATAAAGACGATTCGTACTTCTTACCACTAGAAAATATGTCTACATGTTTGACTTCCAGAATTATAAAAAAAAATTCTTCGGAATTCATTTTTTTAAAGTTTATTTTTCCACATATTACTACATTTAACACTTTGTTTCACTTTTGATAATTAATATCCCTTTTCATTCATTTTTCCTACTTTCGAAGCATCATCAGTTTCCCAACGAAACCTGAATAAATATAAATGAGTGTTAACTAAAGTATCAAATAAAGTGTATTGTGGAAAAGTAAAAATATAATTTAAAGATGTATAATGGAATTCCACGAAGCGCCGACGATGAAAAGTATAAATTCTGATGTTTAAAGTGTTGAGAAATGTTAATTTCATTTAGTAGATATAATTAGGTTTCGAGGTAAAGGGAACCTTTCAATTTAATATTTATGATGCCTTTCACAACTTAATTTTACTACGAGTATTATAATGGCTTTGATGAATTAATTGATGTTTGTTTTATCATTAAATTGTTTAACGAATCTAGATTAAATGATTAAAAGGTAAGTTAGTGTTTGGAATCGTTTACTACTTTTATCTAGGAACGAGTTTTAAAGACAAAACAAAAGAAGGCATAAGTATATTCACGCGCATATCCCCGAAGAGATAGGCAGAGGCACAACCAGGGCACCCAAGACTAGCTGAAGATACTAAGTCCCACAATACGTGACAAGCCTATCACTAACCGGACACATATCCCATCCCGAGCAACGTTTTTTTTATTAGAAAAGTGGAAAAACCCCAATTTTCTTTTTATTTGTTGTTTGACCCGGGAACCGAACCCGGGACCTCATGCAAAGAAGGCATACATTTAATTTTAATTGTTATTAGTAAGTTGCAATCTCAAATTACCTTGAAACCCAATTTAATTCTTTAGAGTTGCGTTAAAATGTTGGGTCTCTCAATGTTTTTTATTGCATCTGTCATAGAGAATGCTTAGAGGAATTGTTTGGTTCGATTCCGGCCACTGAGTTTTACCTTCGACGCGATGGTCAGAGTTGTGTACGTAGTATTGTGCCCATCATCTTGATGCGTGGCGATCTACAACTATGCGATTCCGAAGACAGAAGAAGAAGCGGTAAAAGAAATACCGCACTATACCTTTGTGAAATCAGTTACCAAGGGCGGTATCACCAAAAGAATATGACTTAGGAACCTTCAAGAATATTGAAATTACTACTACTACTACTAATTGTTGAAAGATCCGTAACACATCTGTAAATCTGTCTTGCGGAGTTCCGTGGGCGGATAACAATTACAAAATGTTTATTTTACGAAAGATTTTAATTAAAAGATTAACAGATCGGAACAGGGCCACTCGCTGAGAAGATAAAAAAACAGGAGACCTGTATTTTTAAGAAACAAATTTACAAAATAAACTTTATTTTTACAACATAATCACATAATGTGACCTAAAAAAGGGATCTAAAACTCATAACTATGCTTACAACCCTTACCGCAAAACTAAAATTTGATACAGTTTTTTAATAGATTCAATTGTAATTTACTAGAAAGTTGTTAGCTTAAAATATTACCCTGAAACCAAACTTCACACATTTTTTCGGGAAGTTTTATTGTAAAAACGAATATACATTGGCCAATGAAAGAAAATCAATAAGTGGGTACTAGTTTGTTTCCACAAGAAAATCGCGCAACAAGCTTTTATGATCATATAAGTTGTAAGTTCATAGTTAATATTTTTAAAGGAACATTTTATTTTCTTCTTTTAAGAGCGTTTAAATAAAAGCTTTTTCTAAAAATATTTTTTGCTTTTAGTAATTTATTTTGTACTTTTAAGTTATCGCTGGCTAGGATTCTTAGTCTGTTTATTTCATTCAACGCGTCATTGCTGTAAGGTCGTTTGTCGGTTAATTTCGAACAATCCTGCCCATAAGTCTATCATTTTACCCTACTTGTCGACCATCCAAGACCTCCGTTTAGATGGGTTAGCTAAAAGCTAATGTACAACAGCGTTCGCCCAGGTGCGCTGAGGTGGTACGTTCATGGCATCATGTTACACCCCGATGACACTCATCCCTCAGCACGGCCTCACCTTGACTTGGGTGTTTGGAAGAATGGGCCACTTATTTCTGCTCACTAGTGCCTGACGGAACACAGTTCTGGGTTTGATTTTAAAGTTGCCCTTCTCCTGGACAGGTCGTAGACCAACGCTGATGACGCCCATTCCGTTAAAACACACAAATCAAAGTTCATCAATCGATGTTAAAGACATGAAACATTTTTTAAACAAATTTTTTTAAGGGTCATTATAGCAAAGTGCAAAAAAAATTCAAAAGTGCGCCATATTGGATTTAAAGTGATGTCATATTACTTTCTTGTTATTTTCGGCAAGCCCTTTCATTTAATACCCACATGGTGGAAGTGCTTTAAAAATAACTATTCCGCTATCTTGGATTTAGAATGACGTCACAATATTTTTCGAGTTGTTCTCAACGAGCTCTTTTAAAATCCATCTTGTAAAAGTGCATCATGAATAACTATTCTGCCATCTTGTATGATCCGCCATATTGGATTTAAAATGACATCACATTATTTTTTGACTTGCTCTCAAAGAATCCTTTTATTTGACACCCATGTTGTAGAAGTGCATAAAATAACTATCTCGCCATTTTCGATAGTCTACTGTATTGGATTTAGAATGACCTCACATTATTTTTCAAGTTGCTCTCAACGAGTACTTTAATTTGATACCCATATTGTAAAAGTGCATTAAAATAACTACCCATCTAAGGAGAGATCAGTCATATTGGATTTAGAAATGACGTCACTTTATTTTTCTAGTTGGTCTCAATGAGCTCTTTTATTTGATACCCATATTGTAGGAAAGCATTAAAATAATTATTCTTAGGTGTTCTCTCATTTTGGAATCAGAATGACGTCACATCACTTTTAAGGTTGCTCTCAACGAGTCCTTTTATTTAATACCCATCTCCATCAGTTGAATATATCTGCTTCGAAATTGAGTTCAAAAATTCCACCCGAACAAACATACATACATAGCAAGTTAAAAAAATAAAATAAAATATTTTAAAAAGAAATGTTATAAATATTATCCTTTTAGTAACATACCTTCCTTTCCTTTTCTGTAGCTATACAATAGGAAAAAAGAAACTCAGCTGAGCCCTGAAACATTATACTGAGTAACATTCAATCGCCATTGTGTTTTCTTTTTTTTTCTCGATGTTAATATTACGTCGATTCGAAAAGCTTTTTGTAAAACTTAACCCTTTTTACGACAGTTTTGAAATACGCGTTTAAAATTTCAAAGCTTTTGAAAATTACCTGTTTTTTTACGCCAGTGTTCTTCAGAAGGATACAAGCCTTCTTCGCTACTGCGAGTAATTAGTTCGACAGAGGCGAACGACAATTTTTACAATTACAAAAAAGAAAATTCACTTCAATCAGGATCCGTACCCTAACTTTTACCCTTGCGACCCCTTTTCAATTTGAACTACTGAGGATTCAAATCATGTGGTGCAAAATAGTTATTCCTTTTGTACAAATTTTTTCTCGAGTTTCATCGAGATCTCGAGTGTTTAATTGTATGTCACTAGCACCGTGATCTCCTTGTAAGACATCTATTGATGGAATCGACACGAAAGTACTTAATTGTTTATTGCACATTTCCCTTTTAATTTAGGAGAAAATAACAAAAATCAAAATTTTTAAAGAAAACATGAATGGTAAATGGTGAGGATTAAAATCCTCTTAAGGTAAAAATTGTTATTTTTTTTAAATGTAACACAAAACTCTTAAAGCTATGATGATGATAATACTTAATAGATTTGGTCGTGGATTTTTTTCTGTTATACTTTTGTTATATTTTTTTTTATTGTTATGTAAGAAAGGTGGTATTACCCACCACTGCTTCTTTTTTTCTTGTGAGAAATCAGCGAACAAGAACAAGGCTACCGTGCACTAGAGACAACCGTGGCCTATACATACCATAGATGTTACAGGTGCGTAGCTGACCTGTGATAGGGATATTAGGCATATTAACCAAGCCTACCGGCTACCCTGACCTCCGGAACGGAACATGACAATGTCATTATGGTAGCTGGAATAGGCGGTGGATCCTTACCCGGAAAAGTTGCTGCACAGCACTCTATCACCAGTGGTCTTGTTGGTAATGACCTATGTTTTAACCTGTCTCACGAACTGCCTGGCAGAGACGCCACTACCCCCAGTGGTCTTCTTGGTGACCTATATTTTAACCAGTGCTCGCCGCTCACGAGTAGCCTGGCAGAGACGCAAATAGTCTATTCAACTAAGCGGACTCTGAACCAGCATGGGGAACCCCAACCAACACGGGGAAAACCCCGGACCAACGCTGGGAAAAATAAAATAGTTTTATAATAAAGGAACGACCCGGTTGTTACATGTCTTTTATTACGTTTTAGATCGGGTAATAAAGTTGTTATTGTTTCAAACGTCAGGGTTCCACCGTTGCAGTTAACTTTAAGGACAAATTTAAAATTGCTTTAGTGCGTTCAAAATACGCTCAAATCCGAAACCAATGTGAAACAAATCTCCAAACCGAACTGAATTAACCCAAATCGACGCCAAATATCAAGCAAATGCTCGACTGCTCTTTTTTTATGATAATGGAAGACAAACAAGTAGACGGATTCCCTAATGGTAAGAAATTCACGCCACCTAGAGACACCAAAGGTGGTAATGGTGTGTTGCCAACCTGAGGCCGGGATGTTGGGCCTCGAGCAAAATTAAGTTTTATCGGCTACCTTACCCTCCGAACCGGAACACGTGAACGGCAAGCATTTGACGTTATGGTGGCAGGAATAGGTAAGGCGGTGGTACCAATCCGAGCGAGTTGCTTCGAAACTCTACCACCCAGCAGGATGTCACGGTGTTAGTGACGATAAATAAACGCTCGCCTTTTACGAGCTGCCTGGTAGGAATGTAGATGGTCTATTCTGCAAAAGAGCCCGGACCAACACGGACTGGACCGGACCAACTCATGATCCATATCTAGAGCATTGTGTTTTCAATTTACTATCCGATGTAATCAAGGCATAAAGTTTGTTAGTAATGGAACCAAAATTAATAATAATACATTTTAGTAAAAATTTTATACTTGAAAACAATTTTTCATTGGTGGTAGAGAACATTTTGACCGGATAATGAAAAGAGATCGAGAGTATCCCGTACAAATAATTAAAAATGTTATTAATAC
>NJDC01003179.1:4092-27294 GCA_002245475.1 Calephelis virginiensis
CCCCCCTCTCTCTCAATCTCTAGTAATCTCTATCGAGAGAGACAGACAGAGAAACATGAAATAAACAAAATAAAATAAAAATATACAAAAACAATAAAAATAATAATAAAAAATAATAGAAAATGAAAAATAAAAAAATGTCCAACCCGGGATTCGAACCCGGGACCTCATCATGCAGTCAAGTCCAACTACTGAACCGCTAGACCACAGAGCAAAAAGTGTCTTGACAACATTTTCGTAAGATTTTTTTCCGTTTAGCCCCCATTCACAACGCGCAATAAGGAACTTCGTTCCAAAAAATGTTTCTGGAAAAATTAATAATTAGTTATTAGGCAAATGTATATTTTCAATTTTCTAATATTAAATGTAATGTTGCCCGGGATTGAATATGTGCCCGGTTCGCGGAAGGCTTTGCCACCTATCACATTGTGGGACTTCGTGTTTTCGGCTAGTAGTGGGTGCCCCGGTTGTGTTGTACATCTTCGGGGATATAGGCGTGAAGATACTCCTCTTTTTCCAATGGAAGTTAATAAAATAGCTATGACTTCTATTTACCTCTGAATTTATAATAATACTTTTTCGAATGCTGTCCAATGGAGATTTTAAACTACAACTTTATAACAATATCTGTAAATCGTAGTCCTAGTCTAAATAAAATCTTTCATTGTAAATTATAAAAAGTATTTTAAAAAATTCTAAAAGTGAAATTGATTTTTAGCGGAGATTAGAAATATTTTTATTTTTGCCGTTTCTTCTCCTGACTGACTAGGCTTGTAAGTGGTAGTAGTTTACGGTAGATAGGGTGACAGATTTATTTAAATTTTAGTATTGTTTTTTGATTATGTTAAAAAAAGCGTTTAAACTGTTTTCGTTCAATCAAAAAATTGCAGTTCTATGCAAACGCTTTTTCGGGGAGAGGGGGTTGTACTTTTTCACCTGTACCTCAAGAACATAGCTTCTATAACCTTAACGATAAATCCCAACTTCTATAAGCCATTAAAAAACACATTAATTCTTTATCGATGAACAGAATTCGTTTGAATATAGGTAAGCCGACTAGCGCAGATGACGACAAAGAAGCCATACAGATTGCAACACGACCTATTTCTAGAGAAATCTATCTTATGTGTGTCGTTCACGCTGAATTATATATGGCTTTGAGTCGAAGGTTTATAATATTCAAGCCTGAAAGAAATTTGAGATACAGTTTCTTGGAAGGAATCTTTCATAAATAATTGGATCTAAGAGCTTTACCTATTTCTTTGTTGTTTAATCACACGAACTTTCTAAGTTTTTCTAAGTTCTAAGTACTAAAAAATTATGCAAAAAATACTAATAGGCAATCAAATTAATATACGCTAATTGTATTGGCTTGGTTTTTAAGTAGCAATGATATGGAAAGTTAATGAACTATTTACTTGCCTTTCTTTGCTGCAAAAAATATTTTTAAAGTATTTTTAGAATTCCGTAAATTTATAATATTAAAAGATCATCACGCCTATATCCCCGAAGAAGTAGGCAGAGGTACAACAGGGTCCTCACGACTAGCCGAAAATACCAATTTCCACAACGTGATAGGTGACAAACCCATCGTCAACCGGTCACATTGGACATGTCCAGGGCAACGTTGTATTGTTATAAAAGTGATAAAATACATTGTACCTACTTAGGGACCTTATTTATTTAACAATTACGATTGTCCGTCTATCCGTGTGTCACTTTATTTCCAAACCAGTAGCTACACCATTGAAACTTGGCAGAATGTTGTATTTGGTTTGTTTCCCATATCTACATAATACTAAAACTAACTCTATTGAATGACGTCGCAAACATTTCCGCCGTATACCAATTATTGAGACCGCTAGTAAGCAAACATCTCTAGATATCTAAACACACAAACATTATTCTCAAAGATTTATTTAGATCACTAAGTCATTTTCCTCATACAAGCACTAAAGCCGAGTCTACGAATGTATGGAATAGAAAGAAAAAGTGTCGGATCATGTTGCGAGCCTCCCTCTATGTGTTGAGGGAAATGAATAGTATCATGTACAACATATCGAGTAGCTAATGGCGTTGTATGGAGCGGGTAATGAGGAAGTTTGTAATCTCTTATAATAATAGACTAGCTGTTGTCTGCGGCTTCACCTTCTCAGATGTATTTATTCTCTTATTCTCGTTTTGGGATAGAAAGTCCTGTTCCTTAAGGTCTTTGCTGTTTCAATATAACGTGGAAACAGAACATAAAAACATTCACAATTTTGCTTTCATAATAAAATAATTTCATAAACTTTGTGTTTGCTACGGTTTCGCCCGTATAATATAATCATTTTACTTTACCGAAGGAATCTCGTGCAATCCGGAACAAGTATTTCCAATGTGTAGTCTTTTTACATATAAACATATATAGTTACGCTAATTTAAATGCTTACATTCAAAGAGTAGGTATCCTACTTCTATGCTAAAATTATTTAAAACCATTTCAGTGATTTGTACCCATTAGGATTAGTAACATAAGTATATCCAGGCAAGTTTTCTGTTTATTAAAAAGTAAATGATTTCAATAATACGAAGTCATTAGTGAAAAATAAAAACATTTTTCCATTTTTACATAGCAACTTCCCTTTATTTTAAAACAATAAACTTGGATTAATTTCAATTGTTAAATCTTACTACTACTTTAGATAATTTCAATTTGATGTTTTTATGTAACAAAGTCGAATAACTACAAAAAAGTAATACTATTCAGTACGAAGATCTTCATCATATCCTTACTAGTTATACCTTAAAAGCATACCTAAGAAATTTGACATCTAGTAAAAAGTCATTCAAATCCGATCTTTTCGAGTAAATATACGGATCGAACAGAAAACCCTTTCTGAAGTCGGTGAAAAATCGTATGAGTTTCGTAAATACTTTAAAAAATATCTTCACGCCCATATCCCTGAAGAGGTAGGCAGAGGCACAACCAAGGCACCCATGACTAACCGAAGACACTAAATCCCACTATGTGATAGGTGGCAAGCCTATCGCCAACCGGGCACATATCCAATCCCCAGCAACGTTTATTAGAAAATTGGAAAACCCCAATTTTGTTTATGTTGCCCGACCCAGGATTCAAACCCGGGACCTCACGCAGTCAAGTCCAATAACTAAACCGCTAGACCACAGAGGCGATAAATAATAAATAAAATCATTACAAATACTTACATACTTAAAATAATACTTACTTTAAATAATAATTATTACAGAATAGTATGTAATAAAGATGGGTTTCTAAGATTTTAGCTTTACCTATTTGGTCATTATGAGGGTATTATACAAAAACTATACCTAAGATCAATGTGAGTTGCACAGATACCTTTAACTAACGTAAATTCATTGATAAACTAGCCTAGTCGGCGGACAGAGCCACAGATACAATTTAGTTTAGTTTGGTTTAGTCACAGAATCACAGATTCTTGGATTCATACGAATTTTCTCATGTTAAGAACACGACATCTACGCCTCCATGTTGTGTCTTAATATTGCGTCTCCAACCTGAATCTGCGTTTGATCCCGTTACTCTGTTTACCTGATTTAAATACGACAGTGGTAAGCACTGATGTTATGGCAATAAGAAAACGCTGGTACAAATTTGAACTGTAATAGACGATCTCTAGCACATTTTAGGTATATTAAAGTATTTATCGATGCTATAGCTGGAATTCATCGAAGCCTGAACAACGGTTCTGAAGCGCTTTGAATATGCGACCACAAATGGCTCAACTATGAAGTGACTCAATCGCCTTCGAGGGTAATTATATTGACGGGCACTCTGTTGTTGGCTACCACAATATGTGCATGTCAGCTGCCATATTCTGATAAACTTATAACTAACTAACATTTAACTATTACCACACTATACTAGATTTTTAGTCAATTAAATGATGTGATTGAAGAAAAAAATTACATTTCAGAGATTTTTTTGTTTTACTTAGTTTTTGTTTTATTTACACAAGTTTTATAGCGAAACTTTATTTATAACTAGGTGTTGCCTGCGGCTTCGCCCGCGTTTTCACAGGAACCCATTGTGTGAATGAGATAAAAAGTAGCCTATATGTTAATCCAAGTCACGATCTATTCGTGTTCCAAATTTCAGACAAATCCGTTCAGCCATTCGGTCGTGAAAGAGTAACAAACATCCATACATCCATACATACAAACTTTCGCATTTATAATATTAATAAGATTTCTCTCTTCAAACACCGTATATATATCCGTCCATATATATTGTTTTAGGTACGTTTTTAAATAACTACAAAAACTTCAGCAAATTGATTAACGTACCAAAACATTTCAGTACATTAAACATTACAAATTATGAAACTTAGGTGGGGAAAGAATCAATAGCTTGCAACTCCATTGTATAACGTATTAAAGTTTTTTGTATCTATTATAAAATGAATTTTGTATACAAATCAAAAATACTGTTTAGTAGTTTACGTTTTAACCCTGATGATATTGTTATAGGCGAAACCGGTAGGCTATTTATATATTAATAAATCATAAGTGATACGTAAAACAGTACAGGTTTGCATTGATTTAAAAATACGAATATTTGGAAGTTTTACCAAGCGCCGACGATGGAAAACATCAAAGTTTACTTAAGGACATTTTTAATCATGCTTCTGTAATATTTAATTGCATTAGTGTTATATTACAGTAAAATGTAAAAATTCGAAAATTAAAATTATAAACCATAAGGTAACAACGCACCAGACAGATGTATAGTGTCCATGGACGTAACAAGGTACGGGCAAAGAGGGGCAGCTTTCCTCGCCTAGAAGTGGGTTCACATATAATTGTGACTCCCCAAATGGTTGAAAACCTTTTAAACGAGCTATGTGTGTTGAAAGTAGACAAAAAAATTGTTAATATGAAATCGAATTAGAAGTTTACTAGCTGCCTGCCCTCGCTTCGCTTCGGTTATTCAAGAATAAAATTCAACGATATTTAATTCGCGCCCGGAGATTTTAACTTGTTGATAACTCATTAGTTGTTAATTTTTTTGTGATAGTGTAAAGGGCAATTTTGATCAAAATTACACGCATAACGTATCTAACAGATTTATTTGATTAAGGGTTAATACTGTATTGTGAAAAATATGTTCTAAAGTAACCCTTCATTTTACTGTTTTAAGTAAACGAAAAAAACGGTTATTGTGGGCTATTATTTTAAAGATAGACATATAGCACTGCTTACTTTTTTTGAGATCTATCGAAGAGAAAACATCCCACCTATATATAGGAATATAAAGCGTTTTCAAGGAAAGCTCCCGATCGGATTATTTTTTGCCGACATATTGAACTTATATCGTTGTATCGTTGGTTTGTACAAAACATAAACTTACGATACACTAAAACCTCCTTCAAGAATTTTTCTATCTATTGTTGAAAACCGAATGAAAATCCGTTCAGTACTTTTCGAGTAAATCGCGAACAGACAGACGCGGCGGGGGACTTTGTTTTATAATATGTATTGATAAAGATTTTATGAACTGCGCAAAGTATCACTTATGTTAAAGATCATGAATAAGAGACTATACACGTGGCGAAATAGGGGTTGAAAGTTTTTAAGAAAGTCCTTATTAATGTGGTATACAACGAAGTTTTTAATTAAAATAATATTATAAATGAATCGGTAAACAAATAAATTGTTTCTTTTAGTTCGTTCGTTTCTCTTCACTAGCCACGTAAAGTCACTTCAACGTGTGTTTTGTTGCCCGTGACGAAGTCACAAAAAAAAATTACACGAATTGCTGACAGCAAACGGCGTCGCAAGTTACGTTTAGTATTTCTTAATGAGAATCTCATATAAAACTAGCGATCATAATAACAAAATAATAAAAATTGTAGTTCTGGGATACACATTTTCGATGCTCAAACTTCAGAAACTGCCGACGGAATGTTGTTTCACAAAATAACGGTTTAGTTTTATTTTTGATTAATGGGTGGCATTACATAAAAATAAACAAATTATGTCTCCATGATAGACCGCCTCGTTGGTCGCGTGTGTAGCGTCTACATGACTCCGATTTACCGCAAGCCTCGGGTTCAATTCCCAAGATATACAGGAACGACATTTGTATATTGAACATTACCATTTTAATGTTTGCCATATTGGGTCTAGATATTTATTAAATTTATTCTAGATTGAAAATATTTTACGTAGCAGTATTGTTGGCTAACATCCAAAACACAAATTTTTGCTCACTTTGGGGTTAAAACGATTTGTATAATTTATCAAGAGGTACTTATTATTTTAAATATTTAAATTCTATGTTTAATAATTGAGTCTTTACCTTTATCCTTAGAGTTGTTTTTACTCAGTTTTTAAGCTTTCAGCGACCGCTACAGAGGCACAATTACTACACTCGCATCGTTCGCTCACCTTCGCCCGCTACTTTCGAGGGAAGGAAGTTCTATCGGATTCCTATAGTCTAAACCCACACGGTACCCTCCCCTTCGCCAGGTACCGAGACCGTGGGGATGCTTTCGCACACATCCACTAGCCTGGAGGCACTGGATCTCCCTATCCCCATCACACAGCCTCACTTGACAGTGAACCGCAAATCATCTGAAGTGGTGGGCAAAGATATTGCGTGCATCACTTCTGGTTCCCAGGGTCGACAGGCATCTCCGTACCTATGGCAACCCCATGACGGTACGGGCAAGATGATAAGGACAAAACTGTGCAGTAGGTAATCTCTGGTGCCACCTCACCAGGCCCAAAAGGCCCCGCCGCCTTGTTTACTCCTTGTGTCCCCTCTTGGACAGAGATGAGGAGCAGTTGTCCTATTATATTAATGTTAAAATATTAATTAAAGGCCAAAGACAATGCTTTAGATTTCTATAAATAAAATGAAAATTATGCACAAAAAAGATCATACATTAGGTACCTAATAGTGTAAAAGACGTTTATGTTAAATGATATTGGAAAACAAATTATCTGTGACAATGTGTTGGAACGAAACATAATCTCACTAGATACTTTTAGTGATTTTATTCTTGTTGCGCTAAAAATACAGAAGGTATGACTTGAAAAAACAACTATTACAAATTTACCAGTATACCAAAGTACATAAATATTAGACGATAAAAAAATTACTTAAGAAAATAGCATGTTTTACATGAAGGTTTTTCAAGTCTTCATAAAATAATAGATAGGTAATATAACTTTTCCAATTTAGTTTTATATAAATAAAATAAATTATAACATTAAACTAGACTAAAATCGAGAAAGTTTTTATATTATTACTAAAACCACAATTCATATAAAACTTGAGTATCTTTGTAGAACATAAAAGTTTTAATATTAAAAGAGCAAAGAGTTAGAGTTAGAATATTCTTCGATATTTTTCTGAAAATTCATTTGACATTGGTGTTTGAATGGCTACTAACATGAAGTACTCATACATTATTACTACTGGAGGTTATACTTCTAACAAAGACCTTTATATTTGCTACCTCCAGTGACAAAAGAAATACAATGGAGATAGCAAATACAAAACACGTCATTCGACAGCTATTTGAAGGACACTTTACCCAGTGATCATTACTAAAAAGTTACTGAATAACCCCGCTGGTGTCATTTCCATATACTATTGACTCACTCAAATGTACAGACTTCTCTTTCTGAGAGTCTTGTGACAACAACAAAGTCAAAACGAAAGAGAAGTCAGTACATAAAAGCGAGTGAGCAGTATTTGCAAATGACATCAAGTCTGCGATTAAGATTAATGTCCAGTCCAGTAGTAATGTGGCAGCTAATCTGAAAAGTCTAAAGTAGACGGTGACAGTTAGGTTATAGACATATATTTATGAAGCACCAACTTAAAACTACTGAATATCGATTACAATAATTTTAAGAACTTATTTATTATGGTTAATAATTTTTTTTTTCCTTCTATGTCGACAAGTAGACCGGTATCGGTGTTAGCGACATGAGGTCCCAGGTTTTGTTTTTAATTTTTAGTTATGAGACTTTTTTTTATGGTTATAATCTATTCTCAAAGTTGATTTTTACGTATTAAAATGAGACCGCTGCTGAGACATGAAAGCTTACAAATGCTGATTTAGCATTAAAATCAATGAGTAAAGTAGCAATAAAAAACATTCTCTGTTTTCTTTGGCTATGGATTGGATTTTTTATAACAAATAATTATTAATATCGGACAACCCTGTACAAATGTACCTATATATACATAGGAATCAGAAGGTGAAAAACTAATCGTCCCATGTTTTCAGGCCCCTTAGACTTGAATTTTGTTTAAATGGAAACTTCTTGTACCGCACCATATTCAATCAAAATCGGTCAAGTCTGGTAAACGAAACGAAAACAATTTACTGAGTTAATGACATTATAATTTAAGTAAATCAAAAGATTTTCTAATAGTGTAAAATACATGCCACCTCCAGACTCTAGAGAAAGCAATGGTGTGTTACAAATTTCATACTAGGTGTTGGTTACTGGCTATTTTACTTTCTAAACCGTAACGCGATAATGGTGGTGATTCTGCTGTTCACAAATTAAACTTATTTTAGATGCACGCTATCTTTTTCAAATGAAACATAAACAAAAGAGATAACATTTTTAATCAACGTTTTCAGCAGAAATGTCAAGGACAGACTAATCTGACAGCACTAAATGTGTTTTGTCTCTTTCTATTATTACCGTTGAAAGAAGATAGCGAATGCCTAAAATAAGTTTAGTGAGTGCGGAATAAAATTACCTCCAATTTCCAACATTATTTTTTAAGACATTGGAAGGTAAACAGTTATCAGACGGATTTCGTGATGATAAGAAATACGCCTATATACACCAAAGATATTAATGGAGTGCAGCTATCTGAGGTTAGGTTCTAAACTACCTACCTAACGTCGTAACTAAATATAAACTAAGAAAAATAAAACTTACACCAACTTCACTATAAATATGTAATATAACGCGTAAGTTGATACAATTTATTTACAAACACTTGTACTTTCCAAAGTACAAGTAAAAGTAAAGTAGTACATATATATTGTGGAAAGTACAAGTGTTTGTAAATAAATTGTATCAAGAATGGAATTCCACCAAGCATCGACGGTAAGAAATATAGAAACTAACGCGTAAGTCTTAAAACTAATTAGCTAACTAATTTTTGTAGTCAAGCTAAACTAAATCAACTCGGTTAAATCTACAAAGAAAGTAGAAAACAATAGTTTTCCCACGGGCTTCCGGCAATGCAGTAGTCGAGTTTCAAAAGACAGATTGAGGTCGCCAATCTAGACTATCGCTACGACAAAATTGAATTATTAAAAGACAGCTTAAAATTTTTTTGTTGCGGTACTTTGTAGGAATTGGATGATGTTTTAGATCTAGTTTGTCTGCCTCTTTAATAAGCTTTTTTTTATTTATTACAAGAAGGTACATTTGAAATTAGTAGGTTTTTTTTATATTAAAAACTAAAATTTTCTGTGGCATCCTAAATTTTGAACCGATAGACCGACTTTAATGCGGATTTTTATTAGAAAACTGACGTGATCGAAATGTTCTAAAAACATTAGATATACTCGTAGGTTTTGTCAGGAGTTATTGATTTTCTTAAATTTTAGAAATATGTCGAATTAACTTTACCGGTAACTCAAATTGAAATCGAAACGTGATATAGGCGAGTGAAGTAGTTATTTTTCAAGTAATATTATCCAGCAATATAAATTACTAGATGTCTAATTTTTCAGTAATATAACAAACAACCGTGGTCTATAGATACCATGGATGTTACAGATGCGTTGCTGACCTATGACCGGGATGTAAGACCAATAGTGTCTACCGGCTACCGTACCCTCCAGGCCGGATCATGACATAATTTGTAATACATTTAAATTTAGAAAAGTTACTATTTCCAAGTAAACTTAAATTTACATTTTAATTTTCCAAGGAATAGTGTTTGTTAACCAAAGTTTGCTTGAAACTGGACGCCCATTTATCACGTAATTTAACACTAATATTATAACTCAAACATCATAATACCAAAGGGTTAAGACGATATTAACCAAATAGTAACTTTACCAGCACTTGACAATATTAACTTAGTGTGATATTTGAAATAACAGGCTGATGTATATTCTGTGGGATAAGACAGCTAACTAGCATCTCTCTTAATAATAATAGATGAAAGTGGCCTGTAGACCCTTAGGTATACTACGGATACGTCACTCTCTTGTAGCCGAAGAGTTAGGCCTATTGGTCAACTCAGACCGTCCTATTAATAAATGTGGTGTAGGGTAGGTGTAAGATAAGGTTGATATTATAGTCTGTATTACATTGTAATAATTGTAATGTACATTGTAATTGGAGTACTTTACTCCATGTTTATTAATAAGGCAGTAAGAGATTCAGACATCACAGCTCTACATACTCACAGAACTCTACAACTAGTGTACAAAGTGGCATTGACTCACCTAAACCAATACTCGCTTTGTACGAGCTGCCAGGTAGGGAGGTAGATGATATATTCTGTACAGAGGATCCAAACCAACTTTGAAGAATATAATTATACAAACACAATTAAATCATTACTAGATTTAATATCCATAATACACTCAGATCCAGAAAGCATCTAACAGTATGTTCAATGGCCTTTTTTAAGTCAAACACAAGCTCCGTTAGTGATTAACGTGGTTGGCATGTACGATAACCACTCGACAATTAAAATGTTTCAAGTTACAGTGGAAAAGAAAATCATATTATCCAGATATTGATTTGACCCACATATTACATCACCCACAAAACATTTGTTAAAACCTCGATACAATAAACTTGAGAGCAACTGATGCTAGTGTAGATATTAAAGTAGAAAGTGCCTGAAGTTTCCTTGAAAACGGTGAAATTATTATCAAAATCTCAAATAACAAAGACTTATAGTCCTTCGAAAAAGCGATTCTCTTTGCTTGATATTGAGAGTGTAATTTTATTTACTTGTCCACACGCAAACAGAGCAAAGGATAACCAGTATATGATATCGACCAATACCACTTTTGTTAGTTTTTCTATTTTTTATTATATTACTAGCCGACCCGGCTAACTTCGTATCGCTTGGCATTATAAGCTACCAGCAGTTTGTTTGGATTAACCATTTTCCCTGCAATTTTCCGGGTTTTTATTTTAAGTTTTATATAAGGGGGCAAAGGCCTAAATGATGATGAATTTAAAATATTACTCCCAAATTGTTACTTTTATAAACATTCATTTATATAAGTCCGCATGAGTGATGACGTCACCAGCCTGCGAATGTGACAGCGGTCGGTGGGAACCAGTTTTATGCTTTGTTTAATTTGGAACAATGCGTCCTGCATTTGGCGTTGGATATTAATTACAAACCGATTTTTTTTTACTTTATCGATCGAAAGTGTTATCGATTGCTAATCTTTTCTCAAAATTTGGCTGGCAGGTACTTTTAATGTCACCCTGGATACTAGCCGACCCAACAAACTTCATGTCGCTTGACATTAACAGCTACTACATAATATTTGTTGCTCCGATGGTAGCGTAATCTGCCGGATTCAATGTAAAACATTCCAAAATTAATGACTACTTACAAATAAAATAATAATACCAAAAAAAATCCTCTGGGCCAAATTGTGAATTTAAACCATTCTCGAATCCCCTTGAACACAAACAAAAAAAATCATCAAAATCGTTCCAATCGTTTATGAGGAGTTCAGTGACATGCTCACGCACACAAGAAATATATATAAAGAAATGTATAAAAAATATACATAAATATTTCCTTAATTCAAATGTTATTGTATCGTAATATTATCTATCTATACACACAGAACAAATATGTAGAAAAGTAAATGCTGTAGAATTTTTGTATCCCGACCGAGATTTACGCCGAATCGTTTGAAAACTTGTCAGGTTGGTACTTTATATTCTGAAAATTAAGAATTACTTTTTATCCCGCTCACTAAAAGGGTTCCCATGGGAGAAAGGTTAATCCGAAACTATAAATTGAGTTACAATTCATTGAAATATAGTCCGGTTTAATTTATTCGTTATTTTGACTTAAGAGCACGTTGCTTTACAGATTGTCCTGTATTTTTTTTCCAAGTTACAGATTTGTGGTTTGGAAATTATAAACGTTACTTTACTCTCAATAAAAAGTGGTCAAATAACTTAAAATCTGCAATATAATTTAACATTTGAACGTTCCTCGCTTGACGACAAATCCCATGCGACGTAGGCAGGGAATCTAGAGTGACAAGGGAACGAAGTTCATTGGATCTACTAGTTTTAAAATATGTTTTGTATTTTTGTAACACGTAGTTAACTATTATTAATATGCACAAGACGCTCAATAAGACGGCGACGCATTTATACTATCAATAGGGTGTATATGTCGGAGGCATCGTTTATCTCTTACCATCCGGGGCACCACATCCTTGTCTTCAGCCTTATCCCATGCAATAAAAAATTCCAACATTTTTTATATCAAAAAGATATATAGCTGTCAGCTATGCTGCGAAAGGCTTATAAACATATTAACCTTATGTATATTATATACATATTACCTTACCTTATCTCACCTTAGAACTTTATGCAACTACTTCTACAGTAATAGAATAACGAATTTCGAAATACAAATTTTGCGGGAAGGAGCATATTTTGTAATATTTTCAATAAAGCTTGGAGTATTGAGTTTCGACAACTCAATTCAATTTCGTTTTACTTCAGTTCATTATTGTAATTGAATTAATATCAATTACTGAATCAATTTGTGGATCACTTGTCAGTGTTCTAACAAATTGTGTAATTTGATCTACAATATGACGTAATCATGAGAATTGTCAGCTCGGCTCTTTCGAAATGGGAAATTATCCAATATTATTATCGAGTTATTGTACTTAAAATTGTTTACTTTATTTAATATCCTATTAATATTATAAATGCGAAAGTTTGTATGTATGTATGTATGGATGTTTGTTACTCTTTCACGACCGAATGGCTGAACGGATTTGTCTGAAATTTGGAACATGAATAGATCGTGACTTGGATTAACATATAGGCTACTTTTTATCTCATTCACACAATAGGTTCCTGTGAAAACGCGGGCGAAGCCGCAGGCAACTGCTAGTTTAAAATACAATTGTGCCTTATGTTTAGAAGCACGAATAAATTACTTAAATCAGTTTAACTTAAGTTAAGAAAAAAATAATTATAAATAATAGTTTAAATAACGAACGAAGTCGCTTTTACATCTGACTGAACTATTATTTGTAACTGAACTAAAAATTAGAAAATATTTTTTGTAAGTTCCAATAAAAATGGGGTAACTAAAATAATATTTTATCGTTTAAAATGCGCGGGGTGCAAGATATTTCATAATAAGATTACAGGAACAGTACATATCTATAAGGTATTTATTAAACATTTAAAACATATCATCCCTCGCTTAAATGAAACAATACACACTGATATTATGATAAAGTTTCTGTGTTTGTTCGTTTTCAATTAAAATAAAATTTCAGTTAAGTGTTCTACTTAAAGCAAGATGACTTTTACTTTTGTCCTGATATCTCAAAAGGTGTTTAGGAAAACTCAGTCCTATAAATATGGGCCGAGATTTTTTTACTATTTTTTAATTTATTAATATTTTTGATTAAAAATATCCTTTTGCCGTAAAAACTGTATTGATATAACAATATCAATCGGAATATCAATAATTTACTGAATAGGATTGTCACAAAATAATCCCTGCATGATGATATTTATAGCGACTAAAGTTGGACAATGCCCAGAGGCCATAAATTTCAGACAATTGTATTAATCTACAAAATTAAGGATAATGTCAACAAGACTGGATTTACCCACGTCATCTCAAAGGTGTCACAATCGATAACATAAAGACAGTCATCCGTTGTCACCCAGGGGGTGAAGGAAATATTTTAGATGTAATTGAAAATATTTCAGTTTCGAAATGTAATGTTATGTATCTTCAGATTCAAATACTGACAAATTATTACCAGCAACCTCGGATAAGATAACTTTTACTAAACTTGAAGTTTTTCATTAATTCAAACTTAAATATTTACTTAAGAGCATATTGAAAATATGTTTTTTCAGTAAAGCATTCTCGTTCTACATCTTTTATATTTATATGTTCCTTATTTTTAATGACTGTGACTTTGTTTTGAAACATCTGATATAAGTAGGTAAATATGTCATTAATCTTATTGCAAAGTCCATTAAATGTACATGAAATAGAACGGTTTAACTTTTTTAACTAGTCGCCTCTGTGGTCTAGCGGTCCGGGTGTTGGACTTGACTGCATGAGGTCCCGGGTTCGAATCCCGGGTCGGCCAACAAAAAGAAAATTGGATTTTTCCAATTTTCTAATAAAAAAAATGTTGGTCGGGATTGGAAATGTGCCCGGTTGGCGATAGGCTTGCCACCTATCACATTGTGGGACTTAGTATCTTCGGCTAGTCGCGGGTGCCTTGGTTGTACCTCTGCCTACATCTTCGGGGATATGGGCATGAAGATACTTAGGTTTAACTTTTTGTCCGAGTACTTACTTTGAAACGCCCTTTTTTAATTTAAATTTTCCTTTTTTACTGTAATTTAAAATATCTTCTAAAAAGGTAAATAAGTGGACTCTGGACTCCTTCGTTTAAATATACACAAGGTAGATTGATAATGATAGCGACGATAGCGATAATATCATGGGTAAAAACTAATTTTGTACTAGATAATACCTAAATAAATAAAACGTTTCCTAAAATTAATGAATTGTAATTAATATCAGCTGATATAAGCAGTTTTTAAATTACAGTTAATAATGATAAATAATTTAGTAAATAAAGAATATACGTCTATTGTTACGTACGTTATCATATCATCCCAAGGGTGTATCCCAAATGATGGATGACACGAGTTCGGTCATCCATTATAACTAAGTGAATTTGGAAAATGTATTTACATAAACCATAGACTAGATATGAACAAATGATAATCCTACCGAAAATATTTGATATAAAATTATGCCTAGACGACCACATAAGGTTTTGTAGTGTAAAAAAGATATCAGATCTCATGTAGAGCCAAACTTCTGATTCTACATGGCCTAACTTTACCGACCCTAACTTCACAAATTCTACATACTCAATAAGTCAAGGGATGAAAATGAGCTGGACATTAAGTCTAAAACTATATAACGAACTTTATTCTGATCTACCCCACACTTATAACGACCACTCATGCCCCTGAAGCATCCCGTTCTTTTCATGTAAAGTCACCTTTGTTGCTATCAATTATGGCCTAAAGGATTTTTCGGAGACAATCAATGGTCAAAATGTTGTTGCTAGAATTTATAAATGTGAGGTTCCCAAGATATCCCCGAAGGGTTAGACAGAAGCACAACCAGAGCACCTGAGACTAGCCGAAGACACTAAGTCCCATAATGCAAGCCTAATCGCCAACCGAGCACATATCCAATACCGGATAAGTGACAACGTTATTTTTATCAGAAAATTGAAAATACACATTCTATTTCTTCTTTTTTGTTGCCCGACCCGGGGATCGAATCCAGGACCTCAAGAAGTCATGTCCGACGCGGGATGGTTAGGCCACAGAGACGATGTGTATTTCTCAATTTTCAAAAAAAAACTGTTATAGGTTTCTATAACAGTTTAATTTTACACGAATTGCTGAAGTGTAGATAAAACTGTAGAGACAATAACATAGGTATTCCTATCATTCACTTGAGGTAAAATTAGAGGTTAAAAAATATTCCTGCTAAATAAAAACATAACATTAAAATTTGATAATAACCCAAGAATCATAAATTGCAACCAATTGAAATATATATTAACGTATGGTTATTTAAATCGATTTATGGAATCCAGGAGTTATAAATTATATCCAATTGTATTACTCTCGGAAATTACGGATATATGTCTATTGGACGGAATTCACCCAATACCCATGTCATCCAAAAGGTGTCACGATCGATGACACGAGCTCGGCCATCCATTATATCGCTGAGGGGGATGTGTGAGGTATTCTTACTTTAAGTGAAAACATTTTAACCTTAAAATTGAATGTCAGGAATTCGTTCAAAGCAAATATCGGTAACATAACTATTGTACTTGATGTTTTTCTGCGTCGGTACTTGGTAAAACTTCTAAATAGTCACATTGTTAATTTCTGAAACAATTGACATATTTTACGTATCACTTATATTTTAAAATATATATTGTTGTTTGAAAGAGACGTAGCCAGAACGGATGTAAGAGTTTTGGTTGATGATGTAGTGCTGGAACAAGTGAATGAAATTGTATATCTTGGTTGTGCTTTTAGCAGGGATGGAAGGTATACCGCGGATGTAGAGAGGAGAGTGAGTGCAGGGAATAGTGTGAATGGAGCGTTGGGTAAGCTATTCCAAAGCGAGGTTTTGAGTCAAAAAGCTAGACTCGCTTTGCATAATTCTGTGCTTATTCCAACGTTATTGTATGGAAGCGAGAGTTGGGTATGTCAGAAAGAGCATGAAAGTAGGATAAATGCGGTCGAAATGAGAGCACTACGAAAAATCTGTGGGGTAACCGCATTCGTAACAGTGAGATCCGAGAAAGAGTGGGATTGAAAGAAAGTGTTGGTGTTAAAATGCGAAAGGGCATGCTCCGCTGGTTCGGTCATGTGGAAAGAATGACAGATGAAAGATTGACAAAGCAGATATACAATGCGAATGTGGATGGATGTAGGTACCCGGGGAGAACAAGGCTGACATTTCACGATCAGATCAATCGGATATTATCCGAGGTTGTCAAGAGTCTCCGAAACCGGCGTGTTTGTATGAAAAGGGTTATGAATGTGAAAGAAGCAAGACAGGTTTGTCAGGATCGTGAGGTCTGGCACTCGATACTCTCTGCCTACCCCGTAAGGGACTTGGCGTGAAGATATGTATGTATGAGTATGTACTTATATTTTATTATTGCATAAATAGCCTACCGCTGTTTTATATAAATAGCACTATATCACCGCTATTCTATATAAATTTAAGTTATGTAAATAATCTAACGCTATTTATATAATAATAAATAACCTTAAACTACTACAGTACTACTGTCACGTAGGCTAAGTTTTAGCCCTGATGGTGCCGTAAAAAGTGAAACCTGTAAGCTATTTATCAGTACAACATATCAAAATCCCCGGTCGCATCTGTCTGTACTCTGTTCTGGATAAACTCAAAAACGATTGAACAGATTTTCATACGGTTTTCACCCGTAAATAGACTGATTCCCGAGGAAGATTTAAAGATTTCAGTTAAGTTGTGTCAATTAAATAATTAAGATGATAATTTAATGTGTCTATATTTGAAGGATAACTTAAAGTATCCATTTAAAAAAAAACACTCAAAATTTGGTAATTTATATTGTTTTTTTAAACTAAACAATTTCATTAACTAACTTTATTTTTGCAAAAGTTAAAAATAGTCGGGCAAAAAATCGACAGAGAACATGAAGGTATCATCACCGTGGAATCTCGATATAAACAGGGAACGATGTGGAAACTACCTACGACTGTTCGAAAACGGCACACTCACACAAACATGCACATTGACGAAGCCCTTAAGTCTAAGCGTTTCTTGCAATGCTATAGTAGCGAGTTTTGGCCACGTTTTTTGTTCGAGATCTTTTTACAATGCAGCGACCCTATTCGACTTTTGCTGCGATTAGCCGGTACCATGAGATTAGCTATTTGTGTTATTTGTTGACTACGTACACTGTGATTTTTAGTCGTGGTGGTTAATATTACAGCTAAAATCGATCTTTTTTTTATAATGTTGCAAGTGCAGAAAAAATTGTTGAAGTACTATCACATTACAAAGCTGAAAGCATCCTTAACAAGGAATAGCCATTATACGTCAAATTAATTATGCTATTGTTGAGTATTACGCTAATACCTATTTTTTAATTATTACGTAAATAAGTAAAATTAATTGCATTGAAGTTTTCCTGATGTTAAGAAATTCACGCCGCCTAGAGACACCAAAGGTGGTAATGGCGCGTTGCCAACCTGAGGCCGGGATGTTAGGCTTCGAGCAAAAGTAAGTTTACCGGATACCTCACCCTCCAAACCGGAACAAGTCATGACGTTATGGCGGCAGGAATAGGTAAGGCGGTGGTCCAATCCGGGCGAGTCGCTGCTAAACTCTACCACCTAGTCAGATGTCACGGTGTTAGTGACAGTGAGCCTATGCTCGCCTTTTACGAGTTGCCTGGCAAGGAAGGCAGTTGGTCTATACTACAAAGGAGCCCGGACCCACACGGGGGAGAAATTCAAGTTCATTTAAAAGAAATTGTGATATACACTGTGTCAATACGAGGAATAAAAATAATCTTGCTGTGCATGTGTCTCGTCTCGACAGAGTAATCCATTCTTTCATGGGCCTGTGTATTTATATCGTATTAATATTATAAATGCGAAAGTTTGTATGTATGGAGGTATGGATGTTTGTTACTCTTTCACGCTCGAATGGCTTAACGGATTTGTCTGAAATTTGGAAAACAGATAGATTGTGACCTGGATTAACATATAGGCTATTTTTAATCCCGATCGCACACCGGGTTTCTGTGAAAACGCGGGCGAAGCCGCAGGCAGCAGCTAGTCTACAATAAACTTCCCAATTATATGAAAGAACTTCCAATTAATAAATTCAAGAAATGTGTTAAATGTAAATTAAATCAAAAGGGTTTTTATAACATTGCTGAATATTTAGCAGATAAGACTGCTTGGGATTAATTGCTCCTCATGCCAATCTCTTATAATATATAATGTATCATTACATAAATTATTGTAAATATATTGTAAAGTAAGAAAAAAAAAAGACAAGCCCGCTGAGTTTCTTGCCGGATCTTCTCAGTGTGCGGCCGCGTTCCGATCCGGTGGTAGATTTATTATTAATATAGACCCGTCACAAGTGCCTCTTGTAGGTTTATGTAAAATAAAGATGATTTATTATTATTATTATTACCTAAGGAATCGTATTCACATGCATTACATATACATATATGAAATATATTTGTCAATAGAATTTACTATCATTATTATATTTATTATGCTCATACACACACACTCACGCACACTACTTAAAAAATGTAATGTATAATGTAGAATTATAAAAATGAGAATTTTGGTCTTGGTGGTTGAGCTTAGTACCCAGTAACACAGGATATATTCCTAGTACCTACAGGGGCTTTTGCGTAATGTTTGAAATTGAATATGTTTATTGAATAAAGTTATTTTCATTATCTGTAGCGTAACTCTAACATTTTTTATCCTTGACCTCTGATATTTTTTTTTAATTTATAAGACAACTAAACTTCTTTCCAAATATTATAATTTTAGCAAGATAACCCTATTGCATTAATGGAGTCTAATTATTTTGACAACTACGCCTAATTTCCATACCATTTACATTTCTACTGTGACTGATCGCTATTGCTATCATATCGCTATTATATCGCTATACTGATCGTTTTGACAACTGTAATCTGGGTAGGTACTCGTACCTACATAAATATAGCCAATTTCTCGTCGCGTGTAATTCCACATAATTTTTGAAATAATTTCTTTTACCCGAGCGCCCCCGAAAGCCGGACCCGGTGGCTGGCATTGTAATAAATTTTATGTGGTGCGTAAAACCGAATGTACGTGAGTATTTTTATGTAAGATTATTTCAGAATTAAAATTAGAAAAATCTTTATTCACATTGACCATTCAACTGTCGACATTTTTATTAACTACCTACCACCAGATCGGAATCGCGGCCACACACTGAGAAGATCGTACTGTTACTAGTACATCTGCTCATCCGAAAATACGTATTCGATTCTTGTACATTCCAGAAAATATATTCAGCCAATTTAAAAAGTTCACAATCCTAAGACTGCCAATGACCTCCAACAAAATCTAAATGCAATGTAGCTAACAACTATTGCGATTACATTAGCAAAGAAATAAATAAAATATGTTGATGTATTTTATCTCATAAGTAATACTATTTTAACTCGCCGAGGTAAATTATGAAGTGGCCGTACTAGTAGGTAGGTAGCGTACTGAAGTTTCATGGCTTATCACAGAGTACTAATAGGTAGGTACTAATAGTACTAATAAGGTATACTAGCACATTTTAAGGGTTGTACGATTACAGTGCGAATCCAAAAATGTCCGATTAAGCAAAAGACTACTGTATTATAACGCATAAATGATAGTACTTTCATACTGATAATTAAAGCAATTCGTGCTAAATTATTCCCTAACCATTCCAAAATATCAAAAATGCACAACGTTAAAGTTCAAGTTTTCACTTCTGTCGGCACAGCACGTACTCTAGCCTAACTGAACTTCATAGAGCTATTGCTACCATTGACAATGATCTAGTCAGCATTGAAGATTGGAGCAGTTCCTTTGGTCTTAAGTTTAACCCGATAAAAACTCAGGTCGTTGTTATTGGTAGCCCTGGAATTATCAATAGGATTGATTGGGATAGCCTACCCCCCGTTAAACTAAATGGCGTCATTGTTCCTTATAGCAACCATGTACAAAATTTAGGGATTTTTATTGACACTAACCTTTCTTGGTCCAAACAACTTCAGGAGGTCAGTAAGAAAGTCTACTGTGCCTGGAGTTCTCTCAGGCGTCTTCGGTCTTTGCTTCCAATTCCCACCAAGGCTATGCTTGCCGAATCCTTGCTTCTATCCATCTTAGATTATGCGGACGCTAGCTATATAAATCTTACTGTTGACCAAATGAATAAACTTGAGCGTCTTTAAAATCTCTGTATTAGGTTCATATTTTCGCTACGTAAATATGATCATGTTTCTGGATTTCGTGCTAAGCTCAAGTGATTGCCTATCAATCTTCGCCGGAATTGTCATATTCTCTCATTGCTGTACTTTATTCTCTTTAACCCATTTGCCCCTACGTATCTAAAGGAGAGGTTTAACTTTTGTAATAGTGAAGTAAAATTTCTTAGATCTAGTGATAACCTTTCTCTCCAAGTACCCTCTCGTAACACCAACAATTATAGCCAATCTTTTACGCTATCAATAAATCTTTGGAACTCGCTCCCAGTTGACGTTAGGAAAACCCTTAATATCAATACGTTTAAAAAAATGGTTAAACGTCACTTTCTACGTTCAATATGACTTGATTAAAGTTAATCTGTTTATTTTTTCCCCTTTATTTAAAACAATTTTATTCCAATTGAATATAATAATATCGCCTCTGTGGTCTAGCGATCCGGATGTTGGACTTGACTGCACGAGGTTCCGGGTTCGAATCCCGGGTCGGCCAACAAAAAGAAAATTGGATTTTTCCAACTTTCTAATAAAAAAAAAATGTTGGTCGGGATTGGAAATGGCTAGTCGTGGGTGCCCTGGTTGTGCCTCTGCCTACCTCTTCGGGGATATGGGCGTGAAGATACTTTTTTTTATTCCAATTGATATTGCATGTGTTATATTTCTATTTTGTGTATTTAGAGCACAATCGCATAAAATTTATTTTATTATGTCTCCATAACATAAGGTTGCCTGGAAGAGATCGCTGTTTTGGCGATAAGGCCGCCTTTGTGTATTACTTTGTTTTTAAGTTTCTTTTAATATATTTATTTTTTATGTATTTTGGTGAACAATAAAGAGTTATTCTATTCTATTCTGCCAGCGCAACCAGATGCAACCGGTTTTTTTTTGTATTTTTAATAATGCCATAATTAAGTATAACTTCTCATACGAGTACACGAGTACACGCACATATTTTTTTTTATTTAAAGGAAGGTTCTGTATATCTAGATTTAATTACATAGATTTATACAAAGATTCTTGTAACGCGTCTATATAATTCTAAAAGTACCACCGGATCGGACTTTGTGGAAGTGGGACCCCTTCCACAATGTCTGGATCCAATGCTAAGCCCTCACAAAAATCGAGGAAAATTCTCCGTTAATGTGTATTTCGATTAAATACTTCTTGAAATACCAAGACGTAGTTATTTTGCAGTTTTACTGGGTATAAATTATATAACAACAATTTATTTGTAAAATAGATTGAACAAGGGACTTGGCGTGAAGATATGTATGTATGTATGTAGATTGAACAAAATGCTCATTATAACGAACGAAACAAACTTGACTTTGATAAAAATCAGAGATTACTTTTAAATTTATCTTAATTTTTTTTCTTAATATCAAAATGATTCATGAAACCAAATAATAACCCTTTTAACAATATCACAAATAACATACTTCAGTGATATTATTATGATTTTCAATTTATAATAATATCGTGTAAGTAAAAACATATTTTTTAGTAAAATTCGAAAGTAACAGATGATAAGCAGCCAGGATTTTGATTAAAAATACGTATTTTGCCACATTTTAGGTACACACACCGAGTAGAATGGAAAATACATCAAAAAAGGGTAATAAGACTTTTTCACGATCCTTCTTGCTATAGTTTACACTTATTTCTGCCGGGGTAAATATGAAATAGAAACAATATCATTAAAATCCCTTACACTGCTTTTTGATAACAAGTATTATTGAAACGACTCATTAAGTAAGTGAAATAATAATCTCAAATGCCAAAAGACACAGGCAGTTAGCTAGTGGTAACGGTTTATTGTTTCATATTTGAACGCCATTGAAAAGGTTTATTCACTTTATTTTTAGCGCTGCCATAAAACTTTGTGGAGAATAAAAGATCAGAAACAGTGTTTGAAGAATGTGTTCTATGATTTTATGACTTTCTTCTTCTTCTTTGTTTAGGTTTTGGCCTTCACGTTAGTATTTAGCCATTAGTCAAGTAGAAATTTGCATCAAATTGTATATCAATTTCAATTAATTTGAAATAGTCATCAGTCATAAGTCCTCAGGAAGTCATGTCAGGCTCTTGGGTAAAGCGGTGGCCTGTTTACTCAAGCTCATGTAATGAGATTTGGCGGCAACGAGAAATTACACGATACGCTAATTTCTTCATGAATATTTCATTTGTGCACTTTCACTGAACAAAATTGTACAAAATGCCACCAAAATTGACTAATTTCACTCAATACGAGGGTGAAACTGTAAGTTCTTAGAAAATCAAAAACTAAGCATTCTAGCAAGTTATTAGTTTT
>NJDC01003181.1:5029-28096 GCA_002245475.1 Calephelis virginiensis
GGAAATCTGAATGTATTTTAAAGATATCTATATAGAGTTGTTATTACATAATTTATCATTTCGCTTAAATTTAGATTAGTTCAGCCAATTTAAAAATAAAAGTATAAAGTGTAAAAAGTGTAAAGCCGAAGCGCATAATTTAAATAGTAGTATATTCACTAGTCTCACACAATTTGGTTACAGAATTAGGTAAGTTCGAAAACACTGCTTTATGTTTTTTCATGATCCCACTTAGTATCTTAAGCCATCGTATAAAAAAAAAACAGAGTAAAAGTTATTTCGCTAATTCAATTATTTCACAATTTCCTACGGGAAAGCTAAATAACTCAAAATCAACAAAGTCCAATAAAAAGAACGTGTTCTTCCCAAAACGACCAAAACTCATCTCAAACAGATCTACCCACGGGAATAATTTAATCCAATTCACTTTCAGGAGAAAGTGGATACTGTCCACAAATGTAGAACTCATCTAACTATTGGATATTTGCTCATTCTTAACGAGATTGAATTCGGTCATTTTCGGGGACATTCGGATAGCCACTTTTAGTCCAAAAAGAAACAGTAGGGTTACTTTTGAATTTGGAAATTGGAATCGTATATGTCACTATAGGTACTATGAACACAGTACTAACGGATTATTAAAATTTAGTTACAAATAAATTCAACGAATTAATTATATTGTGTTATTATATTGTGTTCAAGAGTAGGTAACATGACATACTCGATTCCAATTTCCAATATTCCAGGATTGAGGATATACATATATATATATATATATATATATATATACCATTACTAAGTACTAAAAATCGTATTTTTTGAAATTATTTTAATACATGTTTTGTAGGCTAACCCCCTATCACATTGTGGAACTTAGTGTCTTCGGCTAGTCGTGGGCGCCCTGGTTGTGCCGCTGCCAACCTCTTCGAAGATATGGGCGTGAAGATTTTATTTTATACATGATTCTATGTAAATCTTTTGTACAATCATACTTGTCGATTTTACGAATAAACTCCAATGCTAGCCTAGATCTAAGGACAAAAGAAAATCACAGGCTGTTTGTGGTTGAAATGTTGTTTTTTTCTACAAAAGAAACAAAAAACATTCCATACAACACACATTAAAAGTTAGATACTTACATACATATTTTACATTAATATTGGCATAATAACATGATATATATATTTTTTATGATATTGGATGCAAACAAGCAGACGGATTTTCTGATGGTAAGAAATTCACACCGCCTAGAGACACCAAAGGTGGTCATAGTGCGTTGCTAACCCGGGGCCAGGATGTTAGGCTTCGAGCAAAATTATGTTTACCGGCTACCTTACCCTTCAAACCGGAACATGTCATGACGTTATGGCGGCAGGAATAGGTAATTCGGTGGTACAAATCCGGGTAAGTCGCTAAGAAACTCTACCACCTAGTCAGATGTCACGGTGATAGTGATTGTAAGGCTATGCTCGTCATTTACGAGCTGCCTGGCAGGAAGGCAGATGGTCTATTCTTCAAAGGAGCCCGAACCAACACGGGGTAAGAAATGATTTCTAGCGTGTCCCACTCTACACTTGCAAACTTCATGAGGCAACCTTTTAATGTCAGCCTATTCAATATTTGATAATTTAGATTATAATGTTTGGACAAATTACAAGTCATTGATTTCATGTAAGAGTTAGAAAAAAAAGCATCTTCACGCCTTTCTATGGGCGTGAAGATACTTTTTTTAGAAGGCAGAGGCACAACCAGGGCACCCACGACTAGCCGAAGACTCTAAGTTCCACAATGTGACAGGTGGCAAGCCTATCGCCAACCGGCCACATATTCAATCCATAGGAACATTTTTTTATTAAAAAATTGGAAAAATTAAATTTTCTTTTTGTTGCTCGACCCGGGAATCGAACCCAGGACCTCATGCAGTCAAGTCTAACACCTGGACCGCTAGACCACAGAGGCGATGTAAGAGTTAAAATTAGGTTAAAAAATACTTTTAAATTAATGTTATACTTTAATAAACTAGAAATTCAAATCTTGTCGTCATCGACCGAGAGGCTCGGTTTCGATTCCCATCTCTGTCAGAATAGGTTATTTTTTTGACACACGCAAGTACATACACCCCTCTTTTCCCGTAGGGGGTTAAAAGCATCCAAGTTCATAAAACCACTCCTTTAAGAAAAGCATCAAGGATAGCCAGTGTCATATGGGCTACTAATACTAATTAGTAAACAATGTCAAACGAGGAGATAAAGCACCGAAATAATATTTATAAGAGGTAGATATTATCGCCTCTGTGGCCTAGCGGTCCGGGTGTTGGACTTGACTGCATGAGGTCCCGGGTTCGAATCCCGGGTCGGCCAACAAAAAGAAAATTGGATTTTTCCAATTTTCTAATAAAAAAAATGTTCGTAGGGATTGGAAATGTGCCCGGTTAGCGATAGGCTTGCCTTCTATCACATTGTGGGACTTAGTATCTTCGGCTAGTCGTGGGTGCCTTGGTTGTACCTCTGCCTACGTCTTCGGGGATATGGGCGTGAAGATACTTTTTTTTTTAGATATTACACAAGTAATTATTGTCCCTGTAGGTGGTGACTTTATTTACTCACCGATCACTTTCCAATTCGTCTCCATCAGTCTTCATTACAATTGTGAGACTATAATCAATACAAACGTGTATAGTTTTTTAACGTTATCTCTAAATTTAAACTCTGGCAAATCACTTTGACCGCCTCGATGGTAGAGTGGCTAGCGTATATGCCTAAAAACACCAATTAACCGCGAGGATCGGGTTCGAATCCCGACGGGGTAGGCATTTGTGTGATGAACATATTTTAGATGCCTGCATTTCTGGATCTGGGTGTTTATTAAATTTATCCTGGTATCTATTTAAGTATTTATATGTATTAGAATCGTTCACTAACACTCATAAGTCATAACACAAACATACGAGTATAATTTGCTTACTTCGAGGTTAGATTCAATTTGTGTAACTTGTCCAGGGATATTTTCATTTATTTATTATAGTCACCATGCTAGGATCTATATCACAGTAAGGTAAGGATACTGCTACAGTGGTGTACAGCAGTGTGATGTTGTGTACTTTGGTGTACTACAGTGTACTTCGGTGTATTTCAGTATACTTTGGTGTACTACAGGGTATTCCAGTATTCCGCGCTGTACTGCGGTACTGCACCACAGCGGCTAGGCAGTACTGAACACCGCAGTTTTAGTTTAGTTAAGTTATGCCTTCCTAGCGTTCTTATTAGACAGGGTGAAATTTATGAAATGAAATTTAAATGGTCATGGCAATAAAAGTCTGAACATGATTTTTAAGTTTCATTGTACGCATCTGTTTTTACTTAATTTGCGTTTTGTTACTCACTCTAGTTTTCTGTATGTTAGATTTAATACTTTATCTCTGATCGAAGCCCCAACGCTCAGGGTACTGTTTGATTACTGTAAAGTAGTCAAACTTCTAAAGATTATTACAACTACATAAATAAAGAGAATGATAAAAAAATGCATAATTCTGTGCTTATCCTAACTAGTCTAGAACTAGAATAGTCAATCTTGGACCAAGATTGACTATTCAAGATTTTGGAGGCTTTTTTCTGAATCAAGATTGTTTAGTTCGAGATCTTGTTAAGATTCGGGTCGAGATCTTGGTCGCAAATCAAGATTTTCGGGATTTTCGAGATTTACCAAAATAATTGAAAAAAATTCGTCTTTTTTGTATCAAATACTGCAAATTGATAGTAACCAGTATTTTAATATTATGTATCTAATATAATTAAGTATATTTTTCAAAATAAACAACATTGTTTGAACACAATAATCAACGTCTTTTTTTAAAAACCGGTCAAGTGCGAACTTATAGGTAGGTTTTCGATACAAATCCGGGCAGCATGACGACGCTCGCGCAAATACGCGCGGTTATGGCTCGATCCGTATAATATTACCTCCCCGGTACCCGAAACCTGCTACCGAAAACTTGTTACAATCTTAGACTATTTTGTCAAGACCGCGAACAGGATTTCGAAATTCAAGATTGATGGCTTTCAAGATTTAATCACGGAAAATCTCTCAAGTGGTGGAATCCTGATCTTGCAAGATCCATGTTCCATCCATCAGATGTCCATCTAACCACTGCCGTACTTCGCTTAAATTAAAAAAAATACTTATGATTTAGACTTTAACTTTAAGTAAAAAGAGCATAAGATAGATAGAAGCAACCAACGGTATAGGCAAGTTGTAGCAGAACCTAAATCTAATCTGGAAAATTATAGGGGAAACTGGGAAATGCGCTCTACTATGTAGTATGTTAAAAATGCAAAAAGGAAAATGCCCACCGACTCCTGAGTGTAATACAAGAGCTGGTCAACAGTTTTCTAATGACGTTAAAAATGGAATGTTTTTTAGACATTTAAGGTTTGACTTGCAGTAATTATGCAAATCCCTACAGTTATCATTAAATATTCAAATACGTATAAGATAATACAATAAAAAAATGTATTTATTAACTAGCCGATGCGTCGAACTTCCTGTCGCTTGACATTAACAGCTAGTAACACTAACCCGGTGACGTTGTAAAAGTCTTTAGACGTACACAATAGTAGACATTTAAAAAAAAATTGTATGGAAAAAAAATTCCCGGTTTTTCTCTTCATATGAACCTTTTCCTGACAATAACCTGTACAATAAAAAAAAAAATCATTCCTTCCGTTCAGGTGTAATGCAATGACCACGTGAAATTGGGATTAATTTATATAGTAAATATATGACGCTAACTATTGAAATTATTAACATAAAGTTGGGCAGAAAGGTAGTTTACAGACACGATATGACAGGTAAGAATAAATGTATTACTGTAATAATGTAAGCTAATTAACCAGAAATAAAAACGGGATTAGGCCCCCACAGTGTGTCACATCTTATATCGTCATAAAAACAGGTTTAACACTTCTGGATGATCACAAAGCTCTACCCGCCTTTTACCACGAATCGTGTTTATTGCGTAAATTATAATAATATTTGCACGTAAAAAGAAATCTTTTGGATTCGTTCGGTTTTAACGTAATACTTAAGGCCAGTAATCATTTTTTTCTTTGCGTTTCGGACAGACTCTCGTATCTTGAGAGAGTATAGTATTATAAAGAAGAAAAAACATTAAGTTTATATTTGCAGTACCACACTTCAAAGCAATTCAAAACAGCTCCACGATCCGTAATACAATACCAACATTTACCTCTCTTCTCTTTTAATATTTCCCTCATGTTTATAAATTGAAATTATGCTAACTTTGCTTTTAAAATGGGAAAAATTGCTAATAAACGTAAATAAATATTTTCAGGTCCTTGAATAGACACAAGGAAAATATTAATTTAAATTTGTATTTGCCATTGAAATCTTGCCTCTGTGGTCTAGTGGTCCGGTGTTAGAGTTGATTATTATGGGTTTGATTCCTGGGTAAGGGAATTCAACTCGGATGAATAGATGCCTAAATGGCGCTTTGTCACCTTTACGCTTTTGCATTTTGAGATTATCACGGCTACTTGTGGATGCACTGGTTCTATGTTTGCCTATCTCTGTCTTATAGCAAAAGACAGCGAACAATGATTGTAAGAGATAAGCACAGGCTATAGGCACCATAGATGATGACGGTGCTCCATTGTCTTGTGGTTGTGGTGTTAGTCTTGAGTGTGCAAGTGTACATAGTGAGCAAGTGTAAATAGTGTGCAAGTGTACATAATGTGCAAGTGTACATGGTGTGCAAGTGTACATAGTGTGCAAGTGTAAATAGTGTGCAAGTGTACATAGCGTGCAAGTGTACATAGTGTGCAAGTACAAAAAAATACCGAACCAGAACATAATATTGTCATTATAGCGACATGAATAGTAATGCGGTAAATCCCTACCTGAGCAACTTAGTTCACAGCTCTACCTCCAATGGTCTTGTAGGCGATTGCCCGTTTCGCCTTTGCTTGCCACTTGCAAAGTGCCAGGAAAAAACAAATTATGAGTAAAAGTATAAAATTAGTAAAATACTATAATACTTAAGAAAAAAAAAGTGTACATAAACTTATTTTCTCTGAAACAAATCAAAGAGAATTCTATAGTATAAGAAATAAACATAAAGTAGAGTATCATAGGAAACAGATGGGTGCCCCCATGAAAAAGAAAAAAAGGGAAGAATGTTAGAAAGATCAAGTATGCAGAATGTCAGTATGAGCAGAATAAAAGCGAGAATAGAAGCGAAAAAAGAAAATAAATCTTAAATGTCCAAATAATGTCGAGTACAACTGTATACTTATTTATAGAGCTTCGTTACTACTGTTTATAACCATCCACCTACGTTGTTAACCCAAGATATAAAATTTTATGAGCCCACTAAAGTCTGTTACAAAGATAAATTGCGGTCTATTAAAGTTTTAAGCGTAACTTGGTATTGCTTTGATGATTGTTAAGAAACTAATTTTAACTTAATTGTTAACAAAAGTAATTTTGTAATTTAATACAGATTTTATTCCAATTTTCATCATTTACATCCCATCTCTCGTTTTCTTAATATTTCTGCTTAGAACGTATTTCTAGGACATTGTGATTTTCTTGTACTGTCTCTACCTATAATCCTTTTTGCTAGTTTTAACCGCCAGCGAAAAATGATGGGTGTTATAAATTTAAAAAAGTGAGTGTGCCCCCATCGTGAATCGAACCCAAGCCTCGCGGTTGATCGGTGACGTTAGGCGTGTACGCTAACTCATCAAACAATGAGGAAATCAAAAAATAATCCTTTAAAATTATAAAAAATCATTAACGCCCTACAAAATTTACATATATTGTAGTAAAGAATCATATCGGTAATATCAGCTTTCAAGGAAAAAAAAAATTCCTTGAAAAAGTTTAAAAGTTTTGATGCCACCGACAGAGACAGACAGACATCCACACGGCACACACCATACGCACATTCACATTTACATACACACATTAAATTCACACTAACATACAAAACATTCAATTCAATTCTTCGTCATTATTACGTAGGTACAACATGCGTTACACTTGAAATACGTCAACAGGTAAAAGACATAATAATAATTTTTGACAAGCACATACAGTAATCAAAACTATATTACAGCCTTTAAAAACACCATCAAATATAGCAAACAACACATACCAAATACATAAACAAATCCTGTCTCAACAGCATTCTAATGTATGACAAAAATATAAAAAAACATGCAGGTAGTTAAAAAATAATGATATTGTGGTGTATCAATATTTGTAAAGAGAGGGTAATTGGAAACTTTAATAAAAGAAATCAGTCTTGATTGAGCCTGTGTATATACACTAGTTCTATGTTTGCCTATCTCTTTCTTATAGCAAAAGACAGCGAACTGAGTGTGCAAGTGTACATAGTGTGCAAATGTAAATAGTGTGCAAGTGTACATAGTGTGCAAGTGTACATAGTGTGCAAGTGTATATAGTGTGCAAGTGTACATGGTGTGCAAGTGTAAATAATGTGCAAGTGTACATAGTGTGCAAGTGTATATGGTGTGCAAGTGTACGTAGTGTGCAAGTTAGTGCCTTCTCCGCTGTGAAATTCAAGAACCCTAATTATTATTCGTATACCACATATATAATCTATCACTATCGTCATGGTGGCAGTAATTGGTTATTGCTTTGGTGGTGGATATACCAATGTGGATATACCAGTTGTTGCACAGCTTTACACCACTAGTGATCTTGTTGATAACCCGTTTGACGTGTAACAAAAAAATCTAAACTTACCTTAGAATAGGTAACTTATGTAGTTTGTAAGGGTAGCGTTTGACCCTTAACAAAATCCCGATCGAATCCCGGGTCGGGCAACAAAAATAAAATTGGGTTTTTTCCAATTTTCTAATAAAAAATGTTGCTCGGGATTGGAAATGTGCCCGGTTGGTGATAGGCTTGCCACCTATCACATTGTAGGACTTAGTGTCTTCGGCTAGTCGTGGGTGTCCTGGTTGTACCTCTGTCTACCCCTTCGGGGATATGGGCGTGAATATGCTTGCTTGCTTTTACACAAAAATATAAACTAACTTTCGAATAGCTAACTTCGCCTCTATGGTCTAGCAGTCCAGGTGTTGGCCTTGACTTCAAGAGGTCCTGGGTGCAATTCCCGGGTCGCGCAGCAAAAAAAATGTTGCTCGGAATGGATGCGTGCTCGGTTGGCGATAGGCTTGCCACCTGGTTGTGCCTCTGCCTACTTCTTTGAGGATATAGGCTTGAAGATACTTAGCTACTTAACTTAGTTTGAAAGGGTAGCGTTTGACCGTCACAAAAAAATCTAAACTAATTTTCGAATAGGTAACTTAGTTTGTAAGGGTAGCATACGTGGGACGTCCCGCACGCTCCTGAAAATCGTGTCCTCGTTCACTACAATACATCAGATCACTATTGACTTACCCTGCCAATATGACATAACAAACACCTTTGTGGGTGAAAAATATTTCGCCATTTGTTCATGTACGAGGTTGTGTTACTATCTTTAGTTTAAAAATCATATTCAAACTATTAATTATTATCATCTTAAAGGAAGTAGGTATAACTAGGGCACCCATAATTAGCAAAAGCAAAAACTCATAATTGCCTTTATTCTCATATAGGCAGATTTTCAAAGAAGATGAGCACAATTATACTCTAATAATGAAATTCTTCTTCAAACATTTTCTTTTATTTGAGAAAATAATTTAAATGAAACATATTAATAATATTCAAGAGCTTGTGGTAATGTTTCGCTGTGCACATTGAAACTCTCGTTTGTGTTTCATGGATGTCATGAGCACTCCATGACTATAAACAAATAGTTTACCACACAATAATAGGAGTTCTCGACGGCTGTAAGCACTGGTAATAAATATTGATTTGCATCCGTATTGCTCTTAGATTTAATCAAAATTTAATAATATGTAATTGGAAAATAGAACTAAAGCTTGCTCCAAGGTTATCATCGTTAGAAGGCGTGTTTGCGTGTTTTTGTATATATTATACTGTAGTATAACATAAACATATATATCTAAACAATCAATCCGTTACATCAACTGAAGAGAACAAATTCTGTAATAAATTTTAGATTTTTATTTATAATCATGTGTATAGGTAAAGAGGACTCCTACTAAAAGCAACAGTTAATATGTAAAATTTAAATTAAATAAAGATTATTATTATTATTTATTTGACCGCCTCGTTGGTCGAGTGGCTAGTGTACTCGCCTAACTGCATCGACGAACCGCGAGGCTTGGGTTCGATTCCCGACGGGGGCAGGCATTTGTGTGATGAACATTGAGAAGTCCGCATTTCCGGGTCTGGGTGTTTATTAAATTTATTCTGGTATCTATTTAAGTATTTCTATATAATATTATCGTTGACTAACACCCATTACACAAGCATATAATTTGCTTACTTTGGGATTAGATTCAATTTGTGTAACTTGTCCAGGGATATTTATTTATTATTATTATATCACACCTGGAAAATTGCAAGGAAATTAAGAAAAACAATACTTTTTTTTTCCACACAAACTGTTAGTAGCTGTAAATGTCACACAAAACGAAGTACGCCGGTTCGACTTTAATTAGTAATTTTATGTAAGGAAACATTTTGCCTGTTCCGCATTATCTTAACAGTTTATTAAATCGAAAAGAATGTTATCTAAATGACAATTCCAAGTCCAATAATGACTTCTTTTCTTGCAGGTATTCACAATCCACGAAGAATACACATTTGACCGTCCTCCATCAAAGGTTTACTTCGTGGATTCGAATTACGACGGTCGTCTGTATCAGATAAACTTCTGGGTTCATGCTGTAGTAATCAAATTACTCCCCTGTGTTATCTTGACAGTAATCAGCGCCTGGCTTATCAGGGTTTTATATCGGACGAACAGCAGGAAAAAGGCCCTTAAAGGATACAGTGCGTGTCCCGTGAATACTGCTGTAAACTGTAATGGAAATGTGTTTACCAGGAAGATAACTAAGCGAACGAAAGCTGAACGACGCACAGACAGAACTACGAGGATGCTGGTAGCTGTGCTTTTATTGTTTTTATTGACGGAATTTCCACAGGGTATTTTAGGTAAGTAATTTATATTTTAATCAGTATTTTGTGTGCTTTTGACGTGACAACGTCTTATTATTCGACGGAGCCGGCTGCACGTACCAAAAACATGACTCATGCGGCGTTACCTCGCTCTGAGGTGTTCCATTTATTGCTTGAAGTGCAAGCGAGAGCGCGGAACGAGCGACAAAGAGGCACAATCGGCTTCCGTTCTTATGAAGTTGTCACGTACAATCCTCAGTAAACTATACAGACAACCGCTTTTTTTATATGAGAATACCATCGCCACTTCGATCCGGTGGTAGTTTATAAAATCTTGACGCACACAAGTACCAGTTTGCCTAGGTACAAGGTCCAGTACACTGTACAGTCCACGTGAATAAAGTTTTTCTGATTCTGTTACGTTGAATATGAATGAATATGAATATTTCATACGTTTTGATTTATGGATAACAGCCATTTTTGTTTCTCTGTGTCAAACTTTGTCAAAGTAGATATTATAAAAGTCACAGGTTCAAATCCTGTCTGGAGCGAAATCGTTTCTTTCTTTAAAATTTTTAGACATTATAATATAGTATAATCGATACAATCTTTCATCCCTCTTAATTGACTTTTGGTAATGATTTCTTTTACTCGGGTATTGGAAGTCGGATCTTTAATTGTATGCAAATCAAATTTCATTAAAATCGGCCTAGCAGTAATAGTCTTAAAAGCATAACAGTCAGACTTATAGACTTTAGAGATATCATCAGAATAGATTCAATTGGGACTGTTAGTTAAACAATGTATGAAGTCCTGCATTGCCTTGCCTGTTTTAACTATTTCTGCCATTATAACTTCAGTGACCACCATTTTTGCGTCCCGATTTAAAAGAGGGTACCTACCTAGTCGGTGAACTGATCAACGCAAGAGAAGCTTGAGGTTAACACCACACTATTAACATTTTTGGTGTATAGTTGACGTTTTTAACTTTAGGAAGATGAGGTTATCACATCCCTACACCAAAGATGGGTTACATCATGTATTGTTTATAATTTATAACCCTATTCGACGTTGCCACATTAGTATCAATTACTATTATTTTATATAAATTTATCGTGTAACGTTCGCTGACCGCATTCGCAACAGCGAGATGCGAAAAAGAGTTCCCCTGTCTTTTGCATCTCGATTTTTAAAGAAAGTGTTGCTTAAAAGATGATAACGACTGGCATGTTTCGTTCGTTTGGTCACAAACACTAAGAGTGTTTTCAGCTAGTCTCAGGTTCCTGGTTGTGCCTACCTCTTCGGGTATATGGGTGTTAAGATACAGTTTTTTAATTAAACATTTAATTTGAGTTAAAAAAGATCTACTTAAAGTATTATGTTACATGAAAATATAAGCCACGAAAACCTAGGGTAAATATTTGTTGATACATTCAGCACTTCAAATTTACATATTTTTTGTGGGTAAAAGGTTTCACTGTGGTTTTTACCCCGCTCGTAATTTGATTCTAGAGAGTTTTCTAGAAAGATAGACTTTATTTGTTCCCTCTTTCCATTACACATTTTTTGCTAAATAGACCCGATTCCATTATCGCATTAATATTACACATTTTATAAAAAAAACTTCTTTTAACTCCATCGTAAGAAGAACAAAGTCCAATTTTTACCCCCAAATTTTAAGGTTCCTGTAGAAAAACTAATGAAAAATGTATCTATATAAAAGAAAGTAGTGTTAGTTACACTATTTATAACTCAAGAACGGCTGAACCATTTTGCTGAAAATTATTAGGGGTGTAGCTTAGAATCAGGAGAAGGACATAGGATATTTTTTATCAGTTTGACTCTTAGGAAACTAGAAAAAACAACATATTAATTTTTCCCATACAAACGGAATGCAGTTCGACGGAATGAATTCTTATCTATAAAAATGAGTCTCTATTACCCTTATCACTCGTGAACGGATATTGGCAACGGTTTCGGCAATTATTTTTGTTGTGTTCATTATTGTTTAATGAAAAAAATGTAAGCTGATTTTAATTCAATATTCGCAGATAATACAGAATAAAAAGTAGCTGATATGTAACAATAATCATAAAATTTAAATTTTCGATAATTTTCGAAAAAACTTATCCGTAATTTAGCTCAGAACCGTCTCCAACATGTTAGCTTTTAAACAAAAAATTAGAATCAATATCATTCCATTCATGTAAGGGCTGTGATGCCAGAGATAGAAATACTCGCAACTGACATGTCAATTTTAAATCACCCCTTTTTTCGATTGGAGGTTAAAAATGGTACCAAAATACTTACTAAGAATATTTTTAATACTGATGTAATGATATAATATTTGTAAAGCTTTGACACCAAACAACATCACAAATATGTTAAATACTCATTCATAATTACTTATAAATTTCCAAAAGCTAAAATCCCCGTGTTATAATAGATTTTCTGCCTCTCCATCTGACAGCTCTTAAAAGTCGAACTTATGCTTGACAAGTCATTGCAAATAAGGCCACCAAGTTGTCGAGTGCTGTGCAGCAACATGCCTGTGTTCTAGTCATCTGCTAGACTAGACATTTTACCTTGGGAACAATTTTACCTTCGGTTTTAGCCTCGGTCGGTAAAAATACTCGTATAATGATATAAAAAGATACGTTAATATGGCCGCACAAACATTCTCAATTTTCTGAAACTTTGTTCCAAAATATAAACGATATTTTGTAAATATATTCGGAAAACTTACGTAAATAAATCTTCTCAACAATTCGTCCAGAACTCTTTAATAAGTTATAAATTATCATACTAACATTTGTAGGAAAAATTCTGAAAGTCGAAAAACTTTATAATGATCATTTTTGGACAAGTTTATGAAAAGTCGAAATTAATGAACTTTAATTCGGAATATGTATAAGTATATAACATATATAAGTACCCATTTATAAACTTTTTCGTTCATTAAAACTTATCAGAAGTGTATAATAGATAAAACTTATATAAATGTTTACAGATCGTTAAAATTGTTATTAAAATGACTCTAGTATCTTCACGCTCATATCCCCGAAGACCGAGGCAGAGGCACAACCATGGCACTCACGATTAGCCGAACACTCCAAGTCCCACAATGTGATAGACGGCAAGCTTATCGCCAACCTGGCACATATCCAATCCCGAGCAACGTTATTTTTACTAGAAAATTGAAAATATACATCTTCTAGTCTTTCAGTTGCCAAACCCAGGCAACGAACCCGGGACCTCAAGAAATCAAGTCCGACGCAAGACCGCTAGACCACAGAGGCGATTATGAATAAGCGAAGACATAGTAATGGTAAATCTATGGAATAAGTAACAACAAAAACACAATAAATTTGCTTTAAACTTTTAGTAATTTTTCCATATTAATTTAAACGCAGTAATATTGGACAAAATTGATTTCAATTTGATATTATATCGTCAAAATAAACAAGTGATTGCTACAAATGTATAACGGACGAATTTGAGGCATACTTCAATTATAAAAATAAAATTAAAATCACATATCTCTGTGCAAAGTTATGCTTTATATAAAAATAAATAAACGGGTACACATTGAACTAAGGAGCTCCTTCTTCGTCGTTAGAAAAATAAATATAAAATGCACGATAATATAACTGATGTTACTTGGGTTACATTATTTTCCAAGTGTAATATTAGAGTTTATTTATATACATTTTATGTAGTTATTATAGAGAATCAAACGAACTTACCTGTAAGTGAAGTTCGATGACTATTAAACGAAGTGATTCGCCCGAGAGATTACATTTGTTTACTAGCAGCACACGGCCCATGTGCTAACCTTGTACACACTTTACTTACAGGTAAGTTCGTTTGATTTTCTATTAAACTGCGTGATTCGCCCGAGAGATTACATTTATTTACTAGCAGATGTTTAGAGATTCACGAAATAGCTCCACCAAGAAAGAACAACGTTATTACTGATACGTATAGATAGTAGTAGTAGTAGTAGTATCTTCACGCCCATATCCCCGAAGACGTACCCACGACTAGCCGAAGACACAAAGTTCCACAATGTGATAGGTGGCAAGCCTATCGCCAACCGGGCACATTTCCAATCCCGACCAACTTTTTTTTTTATTAGAAAATTGGAAGAATCCAATTTCCTTTTGTTGGCCGACCCGGGATTCGAACCCGGGACCTCATGTAGTCAAGTCCAACACCCGGACCGCTAGACCACAGAGGCGATTAGAGGCGTATAGATTTTATATAAATAGAGAGAAAAAACGTATATATAATCTAAAAATTTCAGTGCCTTATCTACGGACGCTGTTTATACCATTTTCTTAAGGATGATTCTTATGTTGTCTTACTACTACTAAATAAAAAATCTACTAGATACACCAAAATGACGTCCGTAGCCTCGGGTGGTGTTCCGCGGCTCACGAATGCTATCCTAATAAAATCCCGGCAATCAAAGTAAGGCTTTGATGAAACTTGTATCCTATACTGAAAAAAGAGATCAACGAATGTGGATCAGGTGTGAATGTTATAATATTTGAGACAAAGAGTTTTGTAAATAATGAATACCAAGGTCGAGAGGGCCATAGTAGCACAATTAGAATCCGTGATGATTTTTCTGAAATTATCTTTTGTGATACTTTTACAATTTAACGAAACGGAGGAAAAGCATAGAAAAAATAAGGTTGCCACGATAAGGTAAAGGTTCCGGATGTTGGTGCTACGAAATTAATTTGGACATTCCTTATTTAAGCGACTTGCAAATAAATCTATTTCGGGTGATTTAAAATTATTGCAAAATTTGTGAAAGGCATAGTCTGTTAACTCCCAATCAATATCAGCATGTATGCGTCGAGACTCAGCATCAACTATATAATTATCGTGAGAACTTTATAGGATGCGTAAATAAATTATCCTCGCTACCACTGTAAATAAATTATCCTCGCTGCCACATCATTGCCAAATTCTGTGACTGTTACTGTTTAAATGAGGATATTTTGTGCCCCCCATCCTATTAATTATATAGGATGTAGCTGTTGTATTGTTAATTCTCAACAATATTTCGTATTTTCTTAGTTGTTTTGCAAAACTTGTAAGCCAAAAAAGGCGGCAGCCTTTAACTCTAAATAATTGACATTTTCCTGAGGTTCTAAGCTTGACGAATGCCTCCCTGTCATTTGACCTGAGCAGCAAGCGCTTCACTCTGTAGAGACGCGTCTGAATAAATTTTTAATAAAAAAAAACACCAGTACGAATAGGGCTAACACATTTATCAATATTTAAAATTCACCAGTTGGTGTAATAAGCTAAATGATAAGGAAAATTAATGTATTGTTCATAATCACAGTTCTTATTAAGATAAAGAAGTTTTAGTCTTTCAAATATTTTTGTGTAAAGCCAGCTATATTGTAAAGCTGGACCTATAATTTGATCAAAACGTCGTATATAATTTGGGCTTAATAGTCCAAAGGGTAAAACTTGAAATTCATACGTCTTGAATTGTATTAGAAAAATATGCATTATTTATGTAACTGTATACACACAACAATTAACCGACATCAGCTGTCATGATGTCCTATAGTGACATAATGTCTTCTAATTTAAACCGTGGCGTTAAAATAAAATTATTTAGTTTTTATTTAAGTACAATCTAAATCTGTTTTCGCCACTGCCCTTCTTAATAAAGAAAACAGGAAATAAGAATTGACCAAAACGAGGTTCAAATTCTCGAATGACACTTCTCTCTCGTATGAAGCATTATTTAGCTGTTAAATGGTATTCATAACACTGAACCACGTAACCGTAACAAGGTATACGTAGCCCCGAAACCCAAGACAATATAATGGGATCTTTGGTATGTGGCTCCAAAAACTATGAAATTACTTAATTCTACCTGCTTGTAGATCTTGACCAGGGACTACCGTCGCAGAGGCGGCGCCGTCTTGTATCGAAGCTGGTGCTTGTCGTTCAAGCGCCTCTCTGCGGGCTGTTTTTAGAGCCTCCAACTCTTAAGTTCGGTTTCATATAGGTGCGCCGAGATGCTCGAGTTGTTGGTGGGTCCCTCTAGTTTAAAGATTTCAATGTGGAAGGCAAATTTGGTTTTATTTTCTGTTTTAGTGCTTGCTTTGCCATTGCAGTGACAACCCAACAACACAACATCTAAGCTCCGGTTTTAGAGATTGTTTTAATTGATTTTAATTCTTCTTGCAGGTAACTGCCATACAAAAGCTCATCTCGCTTGAGGTCGTTTTTTTGTTTGATATCTTTATCTAAAGGTATAGTCAAGAAATTCCTCCTGGTAGCTATATAATGAATGCATCGAATACAAAATATGACCAACACCGCTTAATATTTTCAGCTGATCCTCGTTACCATCCGCGGCTTTCAATGTCTGTAAGCCTGACAATAGCACTTTTGCTAGACCAGATATGGCAAAAGCCAACTAATTTTGTACATCCTATAAAATTATGACTCTTTTAAAATTATTTTCGTTAGCCGCTTTACCTCTGGATTCATAGAAGATTTCACTTGTTACAGGTTTTCAGGTATAATATGAAACTTTAAAATATCTTTTTCACAACAGTATTTGTCCAGCGTCTAGCGACGTCTTTCTGGATAACCGGCCCAAAAGAGTGTTCCTATCCAGGTTCACCACAAAGGATACCAATAATGGCCGGGTCTATTTCGTGGGCTTCAGTTATTGCATCATTACGTTCTTTACCTGAAAACGACAGTTCAATTTGGTTTTCTGAAATAGGTATTAAAGCATATTTAAATACATATAAGGTATTGTGATACAGCCTCACGGACTATATTCATAAAGTACTAAATATCCTATGTGGGATATATGTGGCACAGGTTCTCAGACCATAATCTGGACAACAGAAATGTTAAATGCAATATTAATATTGAAATTCTGCCTTTCTGGTAAAATTCTACATATTTGTAGATGTTGCAATTAATGGTATTTTTGGTACAGCCTTCGAACAGTAAGTACTCTTAGTTATTTCTTCGATATAGTCTTAGAGAGTATATTCTAGAAAATTTTGAAATTGAATGTTTTTTTTATATAGCCTCTAGGACTATATTCTAAAAAAATGATGCAGTATTAACTGCATAAGCGTTCTTTGATGTAGCCTTTCGGACTATATTCTAAAAAAATATGCAGTTTTAAATGCATAAGCGTTCTTTGATATAGCCTCTCGGACTATATTCTAGAAAAAACAAATTTAGTATCAAATGCATAAGCGTTCTTCTATATCCTGACATTTCTATGTAATTCCTCAATTAAATTTGATGTATCATTGCGATAATGTTTTAAGATTAAACTATACTTATAATATAATAATTAACAAAATGTAGGCTCATCACCTGTTTATGCGTCGTATCTGCCTACATTACCAAATTGTAATATCAAAAATGTGTACCTGAATTTTCTGTAATCTCTTGCAATATGAATGTATCCAAGTTATGTTCCACATATTTAACTGTTTCAACCTGTAGTCCTGTAATTTAGGCGATTCGGAACTCGATGATGAACTACTGGAATCACGGCGACGTCTACGTCGTCGGGCCTTAGCCATTTTTCGTTCTAACTTTCTCATCTTTTTGGTAGATATTTTTCTTTTTCATGGTTCTTTCGTTTTCCCATATCCCAGACTTCAACTCAACACAATTTTAATTGTTTAAACTAAATTATTAATTTGAATAATTTTAAAAATTTTAATAAAAAAATATACGTACACGATGGCCGTTACACAAAACGTGTATGAGGGTACCCGCAGTGTTAAAACAAGTATGTTGAAGTGAAATTATTTTTATCTACATAGGGTTACTCCCAAAGTGTGTACAAGGTTAGGACATGGGCCGTGTGCTAGCAGTAAATAAATGTAATCTCGAAGGGCGAATCACGCAGTTAAATATAATATTAAATCGGTTTTTTGAGATTTACACGGAACTACTGAACCAATCGTGACCACAAATGCTCTAAAATTAATAGTATCCTAAAATTAATAGTAATTAGTAGTATAACTAATAAATAAACCTCAAGCAGGTTTCAAGTGACAGCTTAACACTTAGACAGTCATGAAAAAATAAATTGAGATAAAAATGTACAATCTTTGTGGTCGTTTTTATAAAGATGAAATATTCTTTATATTTTCTTTGAACTCCGCTTTAGAAAGAACGAGACCAGGCACGTCAGACTAAAGAATAACAATATAAGATCGTATTACCCAGAAAATCGTCTAGCTAGATCACAATTTAAAAGTTTTAATTGAAGCTGACATTGCTGTTTTCTAGACCAACAAGTTATATCTGCACCGATATGCTTATCCACACTGAAATTAATATTATAAGTTTAAAAACATTATTGACTGCCTCGTTGGTCTAGGTGCTAGCGCATAAGCCTAACTCCACCGACCAACCGCAAGGCTCGGGTTCAATTTTGGACGGGGGCGGGCATTTGTGTGATGAACATTTAGATGCTTGCACTTCCGGGTCCCACACCCTTATTCAAGAAGCTAACGCTGCGAGAAGTACGACATTTGGCTGCGTTTCTTACGTCAAGCCATCTACGAGTAATTCATGAACAATGCTTATGTAGTTCAATATCATTTCTAAGTATTGTTCATGAATTAAGTATTTCTATGTATTAGAATAGTTGAATAACACCCATAACGCAAGCATATAATTTGCTTACTTTGGGGTTAGATTTAATTTGTGTGACTCCTTTAGGGACATGTAGTATTTTTATTTATCTAGTAAGCGTGGAAGTATATGTATAATATGTTTGTCCTTCCTTCACTTATCAACAGATACGTTATGATAAGGGAGAAGAGGTAGGCTTCGTACGGTTTTTATTTGAAGTCACGTAGAAGTGAAACTATTGTATTTTTTAATGCCAAATGACAGCGAACAAACACACAGCTTCCTTGATTTTAAGAGATAACCCCAACCTTGGGACACCATAGATATTGTGTACTGTGACCAGGCTATTAGGCTAATTACACGTCAGCGGCAAGCATTGGACGTTATTGTGGCAGGAATAGGTAAGGCAGTGGTACCAATCCGGGCGAGTCACTTCGAAACTCTACCATCTAGTAGGATGTCATGGTGTAAGTGGCGGTAAGCATATGCCTTTTACGAGCTGCCTGGCAGGAAGGCATATGGTCTATTCTGCAAAGCAGCCCGGACCATCACGGGGAAAAGTTCATTAAAGTTTTTAAGTAAAACGAAAACATCAATCTGTAGGGTTACTCTGGAAGCTCGATTCATGCATTATTGAAAGTTGGAATCAAATATGTCATTTTAGGTACTCTTGAACACAATACTGGCGAATTATTACCATTTATTTAATAGTAAATATTTAATTATTTTATCCTATTCGTTGAATTTATTTGTAACTAAATGTTAATAATCCTCTAATTCTGTGTTCAAAAGTACCTAAAGTTACGTATTCAATTCCAATTTCCAATTCGCATGATATCGAGATTCAAGAGTAACCTTACTGGTCTCAACACGTGCCGTTTGTATAGTTAGGTAATTTTTCGAAGCGATATTCTAACTGCAACTGCCGAGAGCACGTCCAGCGACTTAGTTTTAAGTTTTTTGTTTTATTTCGTCATGTATGGTGAATTGGTCCATCAAAAACATTTTCTTTATTGATTCAGTAATTTAACGAACTTACCTGGTAATTTTGTTCTTAATTTTTCAAAAGCCTTCCAAATCAGATTCTTTAAAATTTTCCGGATCAATGTAGGGTGACCTTAATTCCAAAAAAAAACTTAGAAACTTGCTTCGTCGCACAATGTATAGAATATGGAATTTAAAAGTATCACTAAAGTTAGATGAAGGGTGTAAGGGACCCATAACAGCAAGCATAGTTTGGAGATATATATACTAAGAGTAATAATGGATATTAGGCTGAATGTCCCATTATAATACTACTAATTCACCAGTAAAATTTCGGTTTGTGGTCGTGCGGTCCGAAGTCGGACTTGACTTTTAAGGTCCCAGGTTCAATCTCGGAATCGGGCAACGAAAAAAGGTGTATTTTCAATTTTCGAATAAAAAAATTATGTTGCTCGGGATTGAATAGTGTGCCCGGTTGGCGACATGGTGGAACTTAGTGTCTTCGGCTAGTCGTAGGTGCCCTGGTTGTGTCTCTGCCTACCTCGACGGGAATATGGGCATTACGATACTTAAACATTAATTTGTTTTTCATTGTATTTGTGTTATAATAGCAACATTTTTAAAAACATGCGATATTTCAAAAACGAATGGAAACGTTTCATTCTAATTAGTCCCACTTAAAACGGAACGGCTGATTACATTACTTATTTCTTTAATCAATTTTTTTTTATTTCAGGTTTAATGAGTGGTATGCTGGGTCGATGCTTCTTCAAGCGATGCTACGATCTGTTTGGAGAGCTGATGGATGCTTTGGCGTTGTTGAATGGCGCCATAAACTTCGTCCTATACTGTTCCATGTCTAAACAGTTCAGGACCAACTTCCGCCAGATGATGTGGAACCGCTGCAGTCCAACTCCTCGCGCCAGTTCACAGACAGAACTTCAAACAACATACGTATGAGGCAGGGTTAAAAGACAGATGTTTGTTTAAATACTCCACTCGCCTTTTTGGCCTCTTTGGTTGACGCGATGGCTGTATGGATGCAAAATCTGGGATGTGATTTTCAGTAACCCACAAATGGATAGGTACCTAACTTGGACTAGATAAATAGTATTTGTTTCTCATTGAAATATCGTGTCTCGATCGTGATCGCGTTTTTAAGATAAGTAGGGTTACTCTTGTATCTATATTCCACGCCAATTTCGAATTAAAATCAGATATGACATTTTAGGTACTCTTGAACAGAGTACTAGAGGATTATAAACATTTGGTAATAATTAACAATACATTATTTTTTCGGATTTGTTGATTTATTTTTGGAGCCAAATGTTAATAAATGATAAATAAATAAATATCCCTGGACAACTTACACTAATTGAATCTAACCCCAAAGTAAGCAAATTATATGCTTGTGTTATGGGTGTTAGTCAACGATACTAATACATAGAAATGCTTAAATAGATACCAGAATAAATTTGATAAACACCCAGACTCGGAAATGCAGACATCTAAATGTTCATCACACAAATGCCTGCCCCCGTCGGGAATCGAACCCGAGCCTCGCGGTAAGTCGATGTAGTTAGGCGATTACGCTAGCCACTCGACCAATGAGGCGGTCAAATCAAAAAATAACAAAAAAAAGTTGGTTAATAATCTGAATGTGTTATATTCAAGAGTACTTAAAATGACATCCGATTTCTAATTCCAATTTGCATAAAATCGAGATGTAAGAGTAACTCTACAGTTCTAAACTTCCATGTAAGCATTTATGTAAAGGTGATATAAAAGTGTGCAACGTCTTTTATATATCATAGTATATTATGCGAAAGTCAAAATATTAAAGACATTTTAACAATTTTCTGTGGGATTTAATCCTCTATTTAAGTCGTGTTGTGATCGTGAAACGTGGTAGCGTTTCCTTTTTATGGGTATAATAATATAGTTGAGACTTTGCCTAACACCGCAAACTTAGGGCGCAGCACGGTTTCCCATTATATTGTAACATATAAAGTTTTAAAGCTTGTAAATTTGTGTCAATGTTTGGATATGTACCTATTTAGATTTTTGTAATATTGTCAAGCCTTTGCGGCTAGATGGATTTCGATGTAATTCTGTATATACGTAATCTATATTCCGATTTAAATTAAAGACCATGCATTTAGTATTTCGAGGAATGCTTGGTCATAGATGTAAAAATTAATTGGGGAACTTAAGTCAAAATAGTTTAATTGCCATAACCTGTAAATAGATGGCGCTAAAATAAATAGAACTAACCGGTTAATAGTAATGAGTACATAATATGTACACAATATTATTGTGAAATTATACTTTATTTACAAAAAAAATATCATGCATTGTAGTATTTGCTCAGATTAAAAAGAGGTTACTATAAAAATCGTCCAGATTGAATAAATTTGAACTATTTGTGATTTTATATTTATATTGATGTTTACGAATGTCCCAGTTTGAATAGGTAGTGGAGTTATTTTTATTTTTATAATACAAACTGGAATTGTTGCATAAATTTTTAAAAGTGTAAATAAGTTAAATGTATAATACTAATCACTATTATGGTAAATAAATATCAATTAAGTTATAATTGTAAATAGGAGTTATGTCCTTTTTCTAGAAAAGTTTCTGATAATAACATTTTAAATTTGCAGATAATTGCAAAGGTACTTGTATTGTGTTTTCGCTTTCACACTTCCATGCTCAAAATTAAATCATAAAAAACTTTATTTCTAATGATAGATGTAATAATAGTTCTGCAATGTTTATTTGTTTTAATTAGCCAACCCGTTTCGCTTTACATCATATTAATGCCTTAAAAATATCTAATGCCGTATCCCCCAAGCGGTAGGCATAGGGACAACCAGGGCACCCACAACTAGCCGAAGACACTAGATCTCGAAACGTGATTGGTGGCGAACCTGTTGCCAACCTGTTATCACGAACCCCTATTTTTTAAAAGTCATTTTAGTAATTTAATAATTTTTTATCCCGGGTCTATAACTGATCAATCGTCATTTAATTAGTTATATGGCAAAACAACGTTTGCCGGATGAGCTAGTCTTTTATATAAAATTCTCATGTCACAATGTTCGTTCCCGTACTCCTCCGAAACGGCTTGACCGATTCTCATGAAATTTTGTAAACATATTGAGTAGGTCTGAGAATCGGCCAACATCTATTTTTCATACCCCTAAATGATAAGGGTGACTCACCACAATTTTTTTATTAAAATCACATTAAAAATATAACAGAACAACAACTGCCGAGTCAGCTAGTAGTATCGAATATTTAACCTATCAGTAAGTCACAATTTTGTATAGACAATGG
>NJDC01003181.1:28762-43521 GCA_002245475.1 Calephelis virginiensis
CATATCAGCTCTAATTCAATAAACTCTAATATATCCACATAAAAGAAAGTCGTGTTAGGTACACTATTTATACCTAACTCGAGATAGGCTAAACCGATTTGGCTGAAATTGACGGGGAAGTAGTGTCAAACCAGGAGAATAAGATACTTTTTATTCCGTTCAACAACGGGGAACTAGGAAAAACAACATTTTAATTTTTCGCATACAAATTGACCGGGTGGAACGAAGTTCGCCGGAACAGCTAGTTTAAGATAAATATCTTGTTTGTAATGCTGACCCTGAATGTTTAGTAGAGTTCGTGTGAGTTGAAATACGCACCCTGGTACTTAATCCGTTTTACTAAATTATAAATGTGTTAGTTCGAATATTAGTACCTAATGAAATCTCACCTGTAAAATGGGTTTCACACGGTTTAAAGCATTGGATGTAAATATTGGTTTGCATCCACGTGGAATGTAGATTTAATCCAAATTTAGATTTAACTCTGGATTGTGCGCCCGCGTTTCCACCGACAGGGCTAATTTCATAAACTTACAAATAAACTTGCAAATTACTCTCGGAAAGCTGTATCGGCATTTTACCAACTGTCAATTTATAGTTCAAGTTATTCTGGAGATTAGAGTTGTCCGGTTGTATGTTAGCTTACTGTGCTAGTATAAACTAGACTAGTATAAACTTCTTTGAACTAATGCAAAAGATATTGAGAAAGCTTTCATGTTCGAATATACTTATTTTTGATAGTGATAGTGAAGACGAAGTATTTTAAAAGTTCACTATGGATAATAGAAAAAAATGATTATTCGAATATTTGCGTTAACGAAGACTTCAAGATAAAATTCATTTTTCGATTATCATTTATTTGTTTAGCAGGACCGCTGCTAGCAGTTTGAGCGCCCGCCTGCAATACCGATTATGCCGCCCCACAAGTACATATCATACTGAATTTCGTTAAGTAATTTGGTAGTTTACGGTAGACAGGGTTAAATTTATTATTGTGATATAATATATTAAGTTATAAATCAAATTGTAATAAGAATAAAACTATTTGTTGTATGAATATTAAAACATTGTGTATATAATTAAATAATCACTTTCAAAAATATTAAAATATTTGCACACCACAATGTGGTAGAATATGTTGGAAAGCTTAAATAATTTTGTAACAACTTCAACACGCATATTCCGCAAATAAATATATTTTCTTTTTCTTTTCTTTAAGAAAAATGATAGCATTTTTAGTACAATATAGTTTGTTTTTATCATTAATGTGGAAAAAAGAAAAAAATAACGAAAGTGAAATTGTTTTGGTTAGGTAACGTGTAATAATAAATAAGAACATTTTTCGAATTATTCAGCAAATCGGTCATTTACTATTGTGAAAAGTAATCCCAGAATACTTTTATGAAAACTCGAAATATTTTTACATTTTTTTTTAAGTTGCGAGACGGCATAACTTACAAATGATTTCTTTATCAAAGTAATACATACGTTGTCGCCCACTCGTGATCTCCGTGAGTACTACTAAGAAGTAGTGAACTATTTTTATGTGCTCGCCATTGACTAACGAGGTGCCGTGAGGTGAGATGCTTCACTTTTGCGAGCACATTGCTCTCGCTATACATTTTTGTTGGTCTGAGGTGATAAGTCGCTCGATATGCCGCCCCTTAGACATGCCGCCCGCGTGCGCTGTACGCCTTGCACGCCCGCTTGCAGCGGGCCTGTCTGTTGGTACAAATTTAAAAGCTCATTTGAAATATGAGCTTTCTTAAAATTAAGTATTGTGACATAGTATAATAAACTCCAAATTTTAACAAAATAAAAGTAATTAAGTCATCACACAAAACATAAATCATTACCTAGTGTGTACTCTTCATCTCCTTAAGTTAGTCTAAACTCGAAATCCGAATGAATTACGTTAACGTAAAATATACGCCTATGAACCTTGACGCTTAGAAGAAATAGTGTACATAAATTGGCTGTATTATGTACAAATTTGTTCTTTCGCCTTAGGAGATGTTAAAGATAAAGAAAAAAGTTATTCTGAAGAAAAATTTATCCGTATAAAGCTAGTGAAATGTAAGTTAAGTTAAACGAGAGTAAATGTACAGGATAACTTTATAACTAGTAATAGCTATTTTTAGATAGTGTCGATATTAGTAAAATTGGCCTTTAATCTGAAATGCGTAGATTAGGTATAAGACATGGGATGTGGACTATGACAGCAACGGAGGAACATGTATGATTGCGAACGTGCATTAAAATAAAACGTGCAAAAAAGGAGATATATGTTTTTGGGACATGACGGATTACATCAATTTAAATAAATAACAAAATAAAAATGAAACAGAAATAAATATTTCATTGTTTTATTAGGTCTGGCAAAGGTCCCGCCCTGCCAATTTTTTTAAAACTTAAACAAAACTCTTAACTTATGATCTTGTTAAAATTTTCATTACAACAACAAATAAAAAAATATTTTTTTACTGTAACTTGACATAAATTATTTCAGTGACTATAGTTGTGTTTTATAGCTATAACAATACAGTCACTTTTTTGAAATTTATTTTGTTCCCACTGGAGATGTGAGTTAATTTCTTATACTTGGCATATAGTAGTAAGAATTGTTTTGAATGTAACGGTTTTCACAACACATACGCCAATTTAAATAAATGGCCACGAAGAAAAGCCTAAAAACTTATTTTTTAATGTAAAACTTTAAAAAACCGATTTCGGTCCGTTCGATTCCGATCGGTTCAGTAGTTTCAGAGCCTGCTTAATACAAACAAACTAAAAATGGAATGATTATAGTTTAAACTGTTTTATTTAGCAGAACCTGCTCTCTTTTATTCATCTGCTGTTAGATACACAATTTGTGTAGTTTCATTTCTAAATTGTGTTTATACCTCAAAGCCCGGCTACAGAACAGTGGCGCACTTAAACACCTACAGTGACTACAGGCTATAGTTGTTTCCTATTGTCACTAGTGTAACACTGTCTAATACCATAATAAAATAACCAGGGTACATACGGGTATACTTAGTTCCAAAATGTGATAGGTAGCAAACCTAGCGGAAACAGGCACTTTTAAACTATACTCTTCAAAATTGACTTCACACTGATCTCTTCATTCAATGTCTCCTGTGTCATATTTCCACACAAGACAACACCAAAAACTGCTATAAGCAATTTTGAAAATTCAAACACGTTTATTATTGTCATTATATTATATATACGGTGTAACACCTGTATCCAAGAAGCTTACAGTACTACTATTTCAATTATGCGCTTCGGCTTTACACTTTTTACTCTTTTTACACTTTACATACATACATATCTTCACGCCAAGTCCCTTACGGGGTAGGCAGAGAGTATCGAGTGCCAGACCTCCCGATTCTGACAAACCTGTCTTGCTTCCTTCACATTCATAACCCTTTTCGTACAAACACGCCGGTTTCGGAGACTCTTGACCCTTTGACCCTCGGATAATATCCGATTGATCTGATCGTGAAATGTCAGCCTTTATACTCTTATTTTTAAATTGGCTGACCTAATCTAACTTTAAGCGAAATTATTAGTTATGTGTAATAACAATTCTATATAGATATCTTTAATATACATTCAGATTTCCGAAGTTTGACAAATATAGCCGAAGCGCATAATTTAAATAGTACTATTGTACAAAATTTAGCTATGCGTTTCTTACGTCAAGCGGTCCAATTCATGAACAATACTGTATTGTTAATGAATTGGATGGCTTGACGTAAGGTAGTAAGGTACGCATAGCTAAATATCGTACTTCGCACAGCGATTTTTCATTACTTAGCCAAGTAAGCTTCTTGGATAAGGGTGAAACTATTTCTATAAATTTTAAAGAAAAGAAAAAATTCGCCCCAAACAGTATTAAAAATTGAGAATTTGAATGAATCGCCTCTGTGGTCTAGCGGTCCGGGTGTTGGACTTGTCTGCATGAGGTCCCGGGTTCGAATCCCGGGTCAGCCAACAAAAAGAAAATTGGATTTTTCCAATTTTCTAATAAAAAAAAAAATGTTGGTCGGGATTGGAATTGTGCCCGGTTGGCGATAGGCTTGCCACCTATCACATTAAGGGACTTAGTATCTTCGGCTAGTCGTGGGTGCCTTGGTTGTACCTCTGCCTACCTCTTCGGGGATATGGGCGTGAAGATACTCTTTGAATGATTATTTTTTTTAAATTTATAGAAATTAAACCCAAGCTCAGGGAAAGTGCTAAATTAAAAATACCTATACACGCTTTCCGCTGTCTGTCCCTATGTATGCTAAGATATTTTTTCTAATAAATAGAGTATTTCAAAAGAGAGGTTTATGTGTATTAAAACATAGAAGTTTGATTGCATGTGCGAAGTTTGGCCGAGCTGCTAGTAAAATCTAGGAAAACTTATTATATTTTTGTTATTTATTAATAAATAATCTTAAAATCAATATACAAATGCATTTCAATGAAAAAGCAACGTAAATGGGTACAGTAAGCAAACGAAATATCTGACCCTCGTCCAATTAAAATATTTAAACTAATACTTGCAAAGTGCTGTAAAATAGTCAGCTAAAATCTTGATCACGTCAGCTTTCAAACAAAAAAATCGCCATCGAAATCGGTCCATCCGTTGAGAGTGCGGTCCGGTCCATATTATTACTTGTAAGCGCTATTGTTTTTTTTAATAAATAAAGTAAAGCCTTTATTCAAGTTACACTGTCGCAAGGTAAGTCAGATTTTTTTATATTTGTAAATTCCCAAAAACCTTTGCAAAAATTACAAATTATGCATGCGCTCGTAGACGTAAAAGGAAAAGAAAATTAAATTTGCATAAAAATGATATAAAAGATAAAACAGGTCATGAGAAGGGAAATATAACCTTATTTAGATAATATAAGGATAAAAGGGTGAGTTAGTGTAGTGACACATGCACTGAATTTACGAGTACGAATTTTTCTTTTTACCCTCTTGCACAATAAAAAGAAGGGTACGTGTTTGACAGAGGTCTGTGTTTGTAGCAAAAGTTTGGGAATGAGTACGTACTTATTAGTAGTTTGTGTATGCTATAAATATTATTTTTAAACTAGAACAATTTAAGCGCAGTAAAACTAAAACCGATAACGATTCCATACTGTATCGGATTGTTGTTGTTGTTGTTGTTTTTTAATTTTATCCAAGTCGGGGAAAGGCAAAGGATCTGAGTCCATACAGCCACGTCTTTCATATTAATAAATCTTTTTCTTGATATATATTTTCAATTCATGTCTTCCGTATTAATTCTTCATTTCAGTCATTAGTCACTATTTACCAAGTCATGTCTGGGTCTTGAGTAAAGCGGTGGTTTCGTTACACAAGCTCGTCTACGAGATTTGGCGGCAGCGAGGAAATTCACGATACACTAATGTCTTCATGATTATTTCATTTATACACTTTCACTAAACAAAATTAAACTAATTTCCACCTAAATTAACCAATTTTATTCATATTTCACACTAAATTCAATAATTGTGAAAAAATTATGACCATCTTCATTCACGATGGCGCCAAAACTCCGTATCGGATTATTTATCATTCTTTTTTTAAATGATTCTTTGATAGGGATGCCCGATCTTTAACTTTGCATCGATCTTTTGGATTGTAATGGATTGTAACCTTTTAATCGATTCATGATCTAAATCGTATGGCATTGAATCGATCTCATTCGATCTTGGAAGATCGTATCGTATTTTATAACAATGACTTAAATACATAGAAAGATAGATTTATTAAAGTCAGTATATGGTTTTTTTCTTAGGCTAAAAATTTATTGAATGGCCCTCGTAGTCTTTCAGCCGTATCCAAGAAGCTTACTTGGCTATGTAATGAAAATACACTACGCCAAGTAAGATATTTAGCTATGCGTTTCTTCGCATATCTGTACAGAGTTGTTATTACACATAATTAATCATTTCGCTGAAATTTAAATTAGGTCAGCCAATCTAAAAATAAAAGTATAAAGTGTAAAAAGAATAAAAAGTGTAAATAATTTTAATAATAGTACTGTAAGCTTCTTGGATACGGGTGTTGCACCCGGATATATAATATAATGACAGTAATAATAGTCGTGTTTGTATTTTCAAAATTGCATATAGCAGTTTTTGGTGTTGTCTTGTGTGGAAGTATGACACAGGAAATATTGAGTGAAGAGATCAGTGTGAAGTCAATTTTGAAAAATATATGTAGTTAAGTTTTAATTTTTGATATAAGCAAAGACAATATATATTAAGTAACTTATCGAATTCGGGACAGTCAACATTGTTCAATACTCTCTGCCTTCTCCCAAGGGACTTAGCTTGAAGATATGTAAGTAATATTGTTATAAATAAAGTGAAATAAAACAATTACCTCTGGACTTTTGTCGAGTGTTGGTGTTATTCGACTCCTGGGTCGTGCAACTTAAATCATGTTATTTTTCAATTTTGTAGTAAACAACAACAGCGCCTGGGGTTGACTAAGTGCCTGTTTCCGATAGGTTTGCTACCTATCATATTTTGGAACTAAGTATACCCATATGTGCCCGTTATACAAAGTCTATGAAAGTCTAGTACTTACGTATAAATAAAGACTAACATGGCAAGTAGTCAGAATCTAATGTTCTAGAACTCATATTTATTTACAGATAATAAAACTCTAGAAGAGTAAATTCTGAACATAAAATAAATTAAAACAAATAAGTACAGCAAAACACGTTTTTAGCATTTTCATGGTAACTTAGAAATTAATAAGATATTTAACATAATTTTCATTAATATAAAAACCAATGTTTTTATAAAGAGAAAAATTGGGCCAAATTCGAGGAAAATGGAAAAAATCACAATGAAATTATTTTTTTATCTTGCGTAGTTTGCTGGAATTATTGGTAAATAATGAAGGTTTTTACTTTCGCTATTTTTTTAATCAGTAGTTAACAACTGCTAGCTGCGCCCTAAAATTACATTATGGTAATAAATTCAAATAATTTACCTTAAACCCATCTCTGTAATACGTTGGTCGAGTGGCTAGCGAACATGCCTAACTACACTGACTAACCGCGAGGCTCGGGTTCGATTTCCGACGGGGGTAGGCGTTTGTGTGATGAACATTTGGATGTCTGCATTTCCGGGTCTAGGTGTTTATCAAATTTATTCTAGTATCTATTTAAGTATTTCTGCGTATTAGAATCGTTGACTAGCACCCGTAACACAAGCATATAATTTGCTTACGTTGGGGTTAGATTCAATTTGTGTAACTTGTCCAGAGATATTTATTCATTTATTTTATAATATCGAACTGATCAAAGTCGATTACGTTTTTTAAATTGTAAAAGTGTCACACTGTTATACTTTTTGTTAAATTTCGAAAGCTTTTGTAGGTTACTCTTTTTCATAAAACTCCAATTTTGTTAATCATTACTGTGAAAATGAAGGTGGGATTAAACTAACCTTTATCAAAATCGAAGGAAATCATTTTGAAGCCTTCAAACTAAGTTCCGTAACCATAGCTGTTTGAAATTAAACTTCTTGTAGTCGGTTGTTCCAACTCGCCGGTTAAAGTCAAAAGTTTTATTAATTTCTTTGTTTTGAGATAATAATCGCGTTGCTTCTAAACTTTAATAGCAGTGTTTGATTTTATCTTGGCAAAGTCTAAGAAAAGTTAAGCGAGATATTACCAGACCAATGAAGTTTGCACCAGTTAACTTCTTTTTTTTTCTCATAATAAGACGGCGAACAAGAACCAGATTTTAAGTCTTGAAATTAAGATACTACCGTGGCCTGTATATATTATAGACTGTGACTGGGGTATTCCGCCAATTACATAAGTATACCCTATCCTCCGGACTAGAACACGACACTGTTATTATGAAGGCTTTGGAATCCTAGCAAGTTGCTGCACAGCAATCAGAGTCTTGTTAATAATGACCAATTTAAACTATGCTCGCCTCTTATAAGCTGCTAGGCAGAGAGGCAGGTAGTCTAGATACTATGCACGGTATCCAAACCAACAGGTATTAATTTATTTTTTCATCTAAAGGTTTTGCTATTTGTCAGAACTGAAACAGTACGTTAACGTCATGTACAATATTGAAACTTTCGTCAATTTCTTGTAACAACCGGCCTGAAATCGTTTCCCCTTAACGAGAAATACGCGTTATCTAAAACGAATAGACAATTAAACAGATATTATTACAAAGTCTATAGGATATGTAATACGAAAATCATATCTTGAATAACTTACAAGATTTAAACAAATTTTAACACAGAAAATTAAACTTTAAAAACCCTCAAATATGGTTAAATTTAAATTGACTTGAATCCATGTCTTCAATTTGATAATAGGCACGTAATTAATCATAATTTAACAGCTCCCGGTTATGTGAACATTAAAACTAACAAGACAGTGAATATTATTCAATTGAATATTCCTGATTATTAATTTAATCGCTTTTGTTGGCGGCTTTCCTAACGTCTTTGAAATTAGTAAGGTCTCTCTTGTGCCGGTGATTCTCTATTGAATTTGGAGGTTTGTCGCGACTAGCCTAATTCAAATTGAAATGAGAACGCTACGGAAAATGGTATGGTATTAGTTATGGTTCCGTAACTTTTGCGGTTTATCTAAAGCACATCAAAAAGAGAGGTGCTGTAATTTAGATGTGTGCGTGTGAGATTGTCTGTCTTTAGCATTATAACTTTTGAAGGGATTGGATTGTCAAAAGTTAGTTCAAAAATTAAAAAGAAAATCGTTTTTGCTATCACTATCCAATGTAGGCTTTGAGAGAACATCGTCACTATTGTCATAAAACAACTATTACTCGTGAATTATGTGCATTTTCTTAAAAATGTAATTAAAAGTAATTATTCAAATTCGTTACTTTTATCAAGGAAGGGTATTATTAAAAGAGCATTCAGGCATTGTTGTCCAAAATAAATGGCCCATAAAAGAGTTCAGTAATCGGTTTTCGGGAAATTTCTTTTCAGCAATTGCAAATCACTTCCACTGAGAAGTCTATTCCAGCATTTGTCTTGCTCATAAAATAAGATTTTTATTACAAACTGTAGCTGTGTCATGAGTTGCAAAAATTCAGCTCGTTAACTTATAAAAAATTGTTTTTTTATGGTATTGGAAGGCAAACAAGCAGACGGATTGCTGATGGTAAGAAATTTACGTCGCTTAGAGACACCAAAGCCGGTAATGGTGCATTGCCAACCTGAGGGCGAGGATGTTACGTCGATAGAGGTCGAGCAAAAGTAAGTTTACCGGCTACCTTATCGTCCTAACTCGAACACGTCAACAGCGCTAATATTATGGCGGCAGGAATAGATAAGGCAGTGGTACCAATCCGGGCGAGTTGCTGCGAGACTTTACCACCTAGTCAGAAATCACGGTGTTAGTGACAGTAATGCTATGTTAGCCTTTTACGAGCTGCTTGGCACAGGAAGGCAGATGGTCTATTCTGCAAAGGAGCCCGAACCAACACAGTTTTTTGCTATGCATAATACTAATTTTCTGTTCCGGAAAAAGTTCCGTGCCGTTATCGAAAAATGTTAATCAAATTAATTACCGACTTTTATAACTTACACTGAAAATGTGAAAATAGAAGCTACGTAATAATAGGTCAATAAATATCATCACTTATATTTTAGCAAAATAAAATTTATAAGAAAACAGCTCTTGTATTTTTAAATGATAATTTATTTTTTTATTTAGACAATGACTCTGTACTTGAATACCTTCTCAAAATGATATGATTCGTCATGTTTTTCTATAATTAACCTTTTGGAGCACCATATCCACCTTTGCCGTCTAGGCTTGAATTTCAGGAATCCGTCTGCTTGACTTCCAATATATAAAAAAAAATTGGTGTCGTGGGACACCAGGCAGAAACGAAGTTCCTTTGGCTAATGTAGAATGTAGAATACTATGCATTGATGGGGTGGAGTGCGGGAGAAAGAGAAAGGATTATACAGTACTCGCTTGTGTATACGACTGTCGCACCTGGGCACGTCTCATTTAACGGTTTTATTCCACCCACTTTTTCTTACGGTTTTTATTATCATATTTCTTTCAGTTCGGTCGCACAGCAAAATCCCTATCTCCTTCAAGCCTGCGGTTAGGAATTTCGTTCCAATAACAATAAGTAATTTATAACTTGCACACAACAGGCACAACTGACGAAGTTAAATACCTCAATAGACTGAAGCACGAATGAGTTTATCATTATAATTATAATCTCAATGAATTGCAAAAACCGACTTCGGTTTCAACTTAATCTCGTCTCGTATACCAAAAATGTTGTATTTTCCTCGATTTCCATGAGGTTACATCATAAGACCAAGACTTGGTGACAGTGACCACCTCGGAAGTATGCTAATTTAAATGAAGAAAGAGTCTTTGAAATCACGTTCACCTTTTTTAAATCTACCATCATACAGTCATGTTATTAATTAGGACCTAGGTTGATGTTAATTAAGCATGCAATATGTTTATTTTACTTAAATAAGTATTCATGAGTCTTCATGAATTTCGATGTATTTTAAAATAATAGATTTAGGGTTGTAGTATAAAATAAGTTAATGTTTTTCTTACTACAGAAATCGACATTAATTTATGTTTAAGAAACTGTGTCAGAGAACAGCACTACATAAAAAATACAGGTATAATATTTGTAAACTTGACATTTACATCTACCGATTCAGAGTCAGAGATTGCGTTTGAGATTAAAAACAGACTTTTGGCTTTAGACGAAAGAAAGACTAACAAACAACACATTTTAAGAAAATAAATAATGTATCTTTTATTTCGCTTCAAGTCTATGATAATTTAAAAACATGGCTTACTTCTTACCTTTAGAAAATCCGCTACTTGTTTGTCTACTTTATTAACAAAATACAATTTTAAATAAAATAAGTCAATGGATATCATTTCCAATCATCTAAAGAGGTTGCAATCTTTTGTATCCAATACACAATGATGTGGATTGAATACTTCATTAATCATTATAACGAAAAATAATATTATTAAATTTGTGCAGTTTCGGTATAAATGGGAAATAATGAGTGTTGTATAAAATCCAACCTTCCAGTGAATAATAAAAAGTAAAATATTAATATTGAAAGTAAAAACAATAATAACTTTTCATTGCTATTATGTTAGAGGTCAACAAACAATCACAAGGCTCTCTTGAAGTTAAGGTTAAGAAACAACCGCGCCCTATCAACACCATAGATGTTACAGGCGCGTCGCTAACCTGAAGCCAAGATAATAGGCCTATTGTGCTAGTCTAGTGGCTATCCTACCCTCCAGGCCGGTGAATGTCAGAGTCATGGCGGCAGAAATAGACAAGAATCCTAAACACAATTACTGCACAGCTCAACCACCTGTCATTTTGTTGCTAATTGCCTTTGTGGTCTACCGGTCTATCGTCGGACTTAACTTCTGGAGTGGGTCGGGCAACAAACGAAAACAAAAATGTAAATGTCCAATTTTTTAATAAGAATAACATTGCTCGGAATTGGATATGTGCCCGGTTGGCGATAGGCTTTGCCACTTATCACATTGTGGGACTTAGTGTCTTCGGCTAGTGGTGGGTGCCCTGGTTGTGCCTCTGGCTACCTCTCCGGGGATATGGGCGTGAAAATACATTCGCATATGGCAGAGGCAGGTGGTCTATTCTACTCAGCGGACCCGAAACAGCGCGGGGGAAAAGATACTTATTTACATTGAAAGCTTTTATCATTTTGTGGAATAAGATAGCGAAAAAGGACATCACATAGGCATCTTGATCGTTAGTGACATTAGTGTATGATTGTTATTACATCGGTATGACAAGTTTCCATATGCAAGAAACGAGTCGTTTTGCTTACGAACGGTAGCTTTTTGTATGAAAAGTAAAAAAGTAAAAAAAATCTAGCTACGGTCGTTTGTTGTTAATTAATAACTCTAAACATTTTGTGTAACCATGAGCTGCGCTTCTTACATTTCGACAACTACCAATGGTAATAATAACGGATGACTGTTTGTTGATTGTAGGAACCGGGCTATAGACACCATAAATGTTATAGGTGCTGTAGTTTAGATGGAAAAATAACTACTAATTTGACAAAAGCAGGAGGTGACTATCCAGCTTCTAATTGACACGGCATCGGTGGTACCTCTGTGGTCTAGTGGTCTAATGTTGGTGTTGACTACACAGGTCTCAGATTCGATTGTGTTCTTCAATTGCCTGATAAAAAACGTCGGGGATTGGAAAAGTACCCAGCTGGCTATTAGTTAGGCACCTGTCCTACTGATAATTTGTGGCGCACAAAGTTATCGCTATCTTCTTTCAACAATTGCGATAGAAAGAGACAAAACACGTATACCGCTGTCAGATGAGTTTGTAAATGACATTTCTACAGACATTCAATCTATTCTTTTAAAATCATTGATCTCTAAATATTCCTATTTCTATGTTTAAATTCGTTGATTAAAAACGTCCCAAGATGACATGTCCGGAATATTTTGACGTGTAAGAAATCGCATTTCTTTTCTTGTCTGTTTCATTGGAAAAAGATAGTATACATTTAAAATAAGTTTGGTTGGTGCTTCGCAGAATTACCATGGGACTAAGTATCTTCGGCTACATGTGATTTTATCTATACCTATATATTATCTTAAGGGATTAGTATCAGTATTAGTCGTAAGCAGACGCACAATCTGGGCACCTACCAAGCCAAGCCGAAGACACTAAGACACACAATATGAGAAGTGGTCTATCGCCAACCGGCCACAAATCCAATCCTGGGCTACTTTATTTTTATTAGAAAATTGAAAATCCACATTTCCCATTTTATGTTTCCTGACTTGGGAGTCGAATCCGGTACCTCAAGAAGTCAACTCCGACGCTGGGGCGTAAGACCAAAGAAGCGATATTTTATATGGAGGGTGTCTATTATTTTACATAATATGTCGCTTACCAACAAATCTGTCAGCATGCTTGCCTTTCAGAATCATAAAAAAGTTTATAATGGCAACACTATAAATTGCGGGAAATGTTATTGTTGTAGTTATTATAGAACGTGACTATTACAAACAACCCCGACACTGTTAATGTATTCAAGTCATACCTTCAATTCCCCATGACGTGCTCCTTCCTGAACATCATAGTGATATATTATTGTACTTCGTTGTTTTGATGTCAGTTTATGATTGTACATATATACGTAACTTGCATATATGTCTGGTTTTTCATCATCATAAGCTAGTGGACGTCCTCTGCTGGACATTAGCGTCCCTAAACAGCGCCACGAGTCACGGTCATCAGCCGCTTGTATCCAACAAATCCCCGCGAATTTGACCAAATCATCAGTTCACAGGGTGGGAGATCTGTTTTTTTTTTATGAAATTGGAAGGCAAACAAGCAGACGGATTTCCTGATGGGAAGAAATTCACGACGCCTAGAGACACCAAAGGTGGTAATGGTGCGTTGCCAACCTATGGCCGGGATCTTAGGCCTCGAGCAAAAGGAAGTTTACCGGCTACCTTACCCTCCCAACACGTCATGACGTTATGGCGGCAGGAATAGGTAAGGCGGTGGTACCAATCCGAGTGTCACTGCGAAACTCTACCACCTAGTCAAATATCACGGTGCTAGTGATGTAAGCCTATGCTCGCCTTTTACGAGCTGCCTGGCAGGAAGGCAGATGGTCTATTCTGCAAAGGAGCCCGGACCAACACGGGGATATACATAATAATTTATGAATCAGCAAAAACCGATCTACGTGCACATTAGTTTATTAGTTTCCTTGATTTCGGCTCAATCATCAGGTTCAGACTTGGTTGCAATGGGACAACTTCGACAGTAGGTTTTTTTCAAATAAAAAAGAATTTTTAAAAATCGGTTGCGAAATAGAAGAGAAATCGATTGACACACATAAATAATAATAAAATGGGCGTTAATCATATAACCTCCTCCTTTTTTAGAAAGCCGGTTAAAAATGTATTCCTATATCCCTTGGTCATCGCGTCACGTATTAAATATTCGATCAGTACTATAATTTTTTTGTGTTCTATCAGATTTTTTAATTTGTGTTAATGTCAGAAGTAGTTCTATGTTAAAAAAAACACTTATAAAAGGAAAACGTCTGTCGGTTTAACTAGTATGTTCTGTAACACAGTTCTATAAATGTTCTATCGCCTCTGTGGTCTAGCGGTCCGGGTCTTGGACTTGACTGCATGAGGTCCCGGGTTCGAATCCCGGGTCGGCCAACACAAATAAAATAGGATTTTTCCAATTTTCTAATAAAAAAATGTTGGTCGGGATTGGAAATGTGCCCGGTTGGCGATAGGCTTGCCATCTATCACATTGTGGGACTTAGTGTCTTCCGCTAGTCGTGGGTGCCTTGGTTGTACCTCTGCCTACCTCTTCGGGGATATGGGCGTGAAGATACTTTTTTTTATGAATTTTCTCTGTCATTGCTCTCCAAAAATTATATCGCATGAGAGTAGCTGAGGACATGTTAGAACGAGTCAATTCTGACCCAATATTCATGCAACGTATTGCCACTGGCCTCGAAACGTGGGTTGACCAGTTTGACATACAAACTAGTCAATAAGCTTCGAAGTGGCGCCTTTCAACTTAACCGAAACTGAAAAAAAACCGCCAAACTACTCTTGCTAAAGAGTTTTAATATTCCTCGGCCAAACTCTTTCTAAAGTCAGTCACGTTGAATGTTTTCTTTGACTATCGCGGTTTT
>NJDC01003181.1:51280-64435 GCA_002245475.1 Calephelis virginiensis
CAATTTATACAAAAAATTAATGCAAAAATCTTGTTTAAAAGAAATTTAAGTTCTTGCTTCTTGCTTTTTTCATGAATATGAAATAATACAGTAAATAAATATCCCTGAATGAAGAAAATGATATAATCAAATAAAGCTTATAGATAAGCTTATAGATAAATAAACTTTGTTGCGGGTGTTAACCAACGTTAATAATATAAAGGTAAAATTTTTCAATTTTCAACTAACCCCTGACAAAATTTGCATACAATATATCTTATTACCGTCTCAAACAAGTCAGTTTTTAAACCAAGGAAACTGCGTCGAAATCGGGCCATCTGTTTAAAAGCTATACATATACACGTCAAACTTGTAACCCCTCCTGTTTTCCGCCGGAGATTATAAATAGCAAATGACGTGATAAATTTACTTATTTTTATTGAAGAATTTAATAGTAATACGAAATAATATTTCAGGTTTTACAATAACGAATCTGAAATAATAAAGCTTTTTACATCAACAGATTTAGGTCAATTACTGTGTTTTGAGAGATAAAAAGCAATGTACTGCTACGTCTAAGTACCGAGAAAAGATCAATAATACACAAAATAATAATAATTGTTTGTTATTCATCGAAATTTATTTTATCACAATTCCTTCCTTCAGAATCGGATACACTTAAGCCATGATTAATCCAATTTAAAACATTTTTTATACTATGCTTTCGGAATTGAGTTCTGTTCACGACGTGAATTCTCTTTTATGTCTACTACTGATTGGTAACAGGTGACACGAAGTGGTCATTGAGTTTCGGAATACGAAAGTCGGCTAGAGCCATATCTGGTGAATGTGGTGGTTGCTCGATGGTATTTGTTGTTTTTGGTCAAAAAATTCGTTTACGGAGATGCCCTTGTGCCAAAGCACACTATCGTTGTTTAAAATCCAAGAATTGTCTTCCATAAATCTGGCCTTTTTCGTCAATTTGCTCTCTTAAACGCCGCATAACGCTTAAATTCTCTATTTACCATTTTACCAACCTAACCTGCCCTGTAGTGTAGCTAAAAACCGTCTCGATCCTGTCAGCTATCAAACTATGAAATTCGCATCAAAATTGGTCCAACCATTCACACACGCGTATAGATACATCAAGCTTATAACACTTTATTTTTCCCGTCAGGGGTCAAAAAACTTTTTCACAAGAAAGCGTCAAAAGCAGGTGGCTCTTGTGGTGGTAAAAGACAACTAATACCCAGTCAGGTAGAGCGAGAGTTCGCCTTTATCTTGTTCCTTGCTGGAGTATTGGTTGGCTGACTGATAAACTTGCACACTGGATCTAACACTTGAACCATAGCGACCTAATACTAATACCCATGATGTCTATAAACAACGGTCTGCTTATTTGCCATCGTGTAATAAAAAAACAATTAAAATAGCAGTTGAAATCAGAACCTATTTTTAGCAGTCGTTTGAAAATAGTACTAGAATTGTATGAACGATGGTTGGGCGAACTTGCCATGCATCCAAATAGTTTTCGTATAAAATGTTTTGTAAAACAAAAAGTATTTCCAGATTAAAACCTGGGGGATGATTATGTGTCTCAGTGGCCAACTCAAAATCGAAAAGTGTACATCAAATATGTGCCAAATGACGTCATTTGTGTTTGCTATCTCTATTGTATTTCTGTTGGTCACTGGAGATAGCAAATATGAAACATGTCATTTTAGAGCTATTGATGTACACTTTTCCATTTTGAGTTGGCCACTGAGATACATAATCAGTTCCCTGGATTTATTTCAGGCATTGTTTTGATACGTTTTTGTCTCAACATCACGTTGCGTTGCCGACATTTCTAATAAATTCCCCCGAAAACATGAGTTTTTTTTTATGTCATAGGACGGCAAACAAGCAGACGGATTTCCTGATGGCAAGAAATTAACGCTTAGAGACACCAAATATGGTAACGGTGCGTTGCCAACCTGAGGTCAGTATGTTAGGCCTCGAGCAAAAGTAAGTTTACCGGCTACCTTACCCTCCGAACCGGAATACGTCATGACGTTATGGCGGAAGGAATAGGTAAGGCGGTGGTACCAATCCGGCGAGTCGCTGCGAAACTCTACCACCTAGTCAGATGTCACGGTGCTAGTGATGATAAGCCTATGCTCGCCTTTTACGAGCTACCTGGCAAGAAAGGCAGATGGCCTATTCTGCAAAGGAGCCCAGACCAACACGAGGAGAAAAGAATAGTTTAAAAATCCAACAGTGTACTTATTTCCTTTATTAAACAATTTATTTTCCATTAAAATAGTGGCTACGCAGCTTGCTCTTGTGATGATAATGGATTGTGGACACTAAATGTTCATGAAATCCAACATTGCACTCCTCCTATTTATTTTATCCCCGTGTTGGTCCTGGCTCCTTTGCAGAATATACCATCTGCCTTCCTCCCAGGCAGCTAGTATAAGACGAGCATAGGCTTACCGTCACTAACACCGTGACATCCTACTAGGTGGTAGAGTTTTGCAGTTACTCGCTCTGATTGGTGCCATCGCCTTACCCTCTTCCTGCCATTATAACGTCCAATGCATGCCATTAATGTGTTCCGGTTCGGTAGATAAGGTTATAGCCAGTAAACTTACTTTTGTTCGAGGCCTAACATCCCGGCCTCAGGTTGACAACGCACCATTACCACCTTTCGTATCTCTAGGCGGCGTGAATTTCTTACCATCAGGAAATTCGTCTGCTTGTTTGCCTTTCATTATCATAAAAAAAAGTTGTGTTAAGGTAGTGAACAAGCACCTCTTTTAATTGTTAGGATATCCATCACCTATAGCAGAAGTTTCTAATGCATTGCAGTCTTATGGCCGGAACTTGAAACTACGTAATATGCAGCAATCTCTTCTCTCTTCTTCCTTTATTGCATACCGAATATCATAATATTAATACGTGAAGCAAAAACTTTGCATCCCTTTTTAAGAAAATTGCGAGGACGGAGGAGTATCAAATTACTTTATAGTTTACGTGCAGGAGAAGCGCAAAATGCCAAAATTTTTCAATAATAATGGTTAGAAAGAACATTAAATCGAAAACTAAAATAATACATTATTATATATGACACACACAACAACATTGATGAGGACAAAAGATCACAGGTGGCGCGCAAACTATATTCGAAAAGTTTGGAAAGAAAGTAGTTCTTGAAAAAATATGAAGATGGCGTTATTATCAAAACGATGATTAACAACAACCTTAATAATCTTTTAACATTTTATTAGTAATTTATATTGGATAACTTATAATTTAAATTTGTCATGGTCTAATTTCGACTACTAGACGACCATTAGTTTATATGACGTGAGTTTTTTTCTTTTAATCGTCGCTATACTTTGTCTGACAATTTTCACGCCTAGTTTCACATGGAATGAGGTCGTTTAATTAAGTACTTAGCATAAAACAAACGGGATAAAGTTCTAAATAAAGATTAGCTTTGTTCTAACGCCTAACCTTTGTTTAAGCTATTTAGGTAGATCGTAGACAGTATTCCTAATTTTATTGCAATTTCTTGATGAAAAAATTATTTTGTTTCCACTATCGAAAAGTACTTACACTACTATTTCTTGTACTTTTCTAAATAAAATAATTTGAATTCGAAGTTGCTTTCAATAAATAAGACAAATAATAATTTATTCATTTTATTTTTATTACTGACACTAAACATACTTTTAGACAACACGTAAAAGCTAGTTTCTTACAAATTGGCATGGTTTTTTTGTGGCATTAAACAGTGAACAATCACATGGTTCTTCGATGGTAAGAGACAACCAAACATGACCTATAGACATAATTACATTGGTGCGTTGCTCTCTTGTCGCCGGGGTTTTAGGCTTATTATGCAAGTCTACCGGCTACTTTATCTTCCTGACTGAAACCTGACACTGTCTTTAAGGCTTCCAATAGGTGAGGTCGTAAATCCCTACCTGGACCGACCTCCAGGATCTGGACCTACCACCACCTTAGATGACGAGCTAGCTTTAGTGCTCGATTTTACAGTGTTCCATGCTAGAGGGTAGGATATCCGAAAGACTTTCACGCATTGTCTATACCCCGACGATGAAAAAAATGTAATACCAATAACATATGTGCAAAATGAATTTATGTTACGGTGCTTATGTAGAAAAAAAACAAAAAAAAACATACAAAAATACACGAAATAAAATAAAAATGAACTAGGTATTTAATAAGAGGAGTGTTATGTTGAATTTCATAAACATCTACCGTTTCCATTGCCTATTATTACAACAAGACTAAGCTGCGTAGCTTCTAGCTCATAACACAAAAAATGTCTTTTGTTAATATATATATCAATTGTAAAATAAGTTGAGATACACTCTATTGGATTTTTGAACTATGTTTACCGTCGACGTTTTTCGTCGAATTCATTAGAAATGCGAACAAAGCATCGTGACATCGAGATTAAAACTGGTATCACAATGCATTAAATAAATCCAGGTTTAGTCTAGAAATATTTTTTTATTCTATTCGGGTTTGACTGACAATAATATTTGCTTTACGGGTTCGAAGAGAACAAGAGAGAAATTGTCAACTTTAATAACCTATCTGCAATTAGAGATAGGCCTGCTTTAGTTTTGTTGCAGTTTATAGAATTACTTCTCCAAAAGAGAATGGATTTAATAGTATCTTTACTTTTAGTTATGACTTAGAGGTTTCATTTAAATGTAATTAAGATCTGGCGAGTTCATGAGTTATCTATGTAATACTAGCTGTCCCGGCGAACTCCGTTCCACCCGTTCAGTTTGTATGGGAAAAATTAAAATGTTTTCCTAGTTTTCCTTTTTTTATCTTTTAAACCTTTCCTGGACTTGGACAAATAATCCAAACCCAAAATTAGCCAAATCGGTTCTGCCTTTCTCGAGTTTCAGCGAAACTAACGAAAAGCAATTGATATAATAAACAATTAAATCCCTATTTCGCGTGGTCATCATCATATGACGTCGTAAAGGATGGACCAAATTTCCTTATTTTGTTTCGTCAAGATTTTTGATACTGGAAGGAAAACAAGCAGACGGATTTTCTGATGGTAAGAATTTCACGCCGCATATAGACACCAAAGGTGGTAATGGTGCGTTGCCAACCTGAGACCGGGATGTTAGACCCCGAGCAAAAGTATGTTTACCGGCTACCTTAACCTCCGAACCGGAATACGCCATGACGTTATGGCAGCAAGAATAGGTAAAGTGGTGGTATCAATCCGGGGGAGTCGCTGCGAAACTCTACTACCTTGTCAGATGTCACAGTGTTAGTGACGGTAAGCCTATGCTCGCCTTTTATGAGCTGTCTGGCAGGAAGACAGATGGTCTATTCTGCAAAGGTGCCCGGATCAACACGGGGGAAAAAATACCTGAAAAATTGGAGGAAAAATTTAAAAATGATACTTGCATATACAAACAGTAAGGTAATGTCAAGCGATACGAAGTCGCCGGCTAGAATCAAATATTTTATATTATTGTTATTTATCTCGATGATGTAGCAATTGGATTCTGCTTTTTGAAGTTTGTCTGTGGTCTAGCGGTCCAGGTGTTGGACTTGACTGCATGAGGTCCCAGGTTCTATTCATGGCTCGGGCAACAAAATGAAAATGTAGTTTTCCAAATTTCTTATTAAAAAAATGTTGCTCAGGATTGGATATGTGCCCGGTTGGCGATTGGCTTGTCACGTATCACATTGTGGGACTTGAGTATCTTCGGTACTTAGCCTCTGCCTCCCTTTTCTAGGATATAGGCGTGAAGATACTTTTTCTTAAATGATTAAGATACTGTTCCTGTAAACAGATTTACAATCTTGCAAGTGGCGATTCAGTTATACCCTGCATTGTTACGTGTTACTTTTCCACGTCCACAAATCGTGACCCATGATAAACGAACAAGAATAAAATTAATTACATACATATTTAACTTCAAGCTAAGCTCATTGCGGGGTATATAGAGTTTAACTTGCGCCAAGTGTCATCATCATTTTTTTATGATATTGGAAGGCAAACAAGCAGGCGGATTTCCTGATGGTAAAAAAATCACGCTGCTTAGAGACATTAAAGGTGGTAATGGTGCGTTGCCTACCTGAGGCCGGGATGTTAAGCCTCAAGCAAAAGTTACCGGCTAACTTACCCTCCGAACCGGAACACGTCAACGGTAAGCACTGTCGTTATGGCGGCAGGAATAGGTAAGAAGATGATACCAATCGAATCGGGCGAGTCGCTGCAAAACTCTACGATCTAGTCAGATGTCACGGTGTTAGTGATGGTAAGCCTATGTTCGTCTTTTACGAGCTGCCTGGCAGGAAGGCAGATGATCCATTCTTCAAAGGAGCCGGACTAACATGGGGAGAAGTTGTAGACCTACCTAGCTTCTCCGACATTAATAACTCTTTTCATTCAAACAACATTTCGAAGGTATTTGATACTACCCACATATAATACTTGGTGTGTACTTTTTCATGGAAAAATAATCTAGGTCGCCCCACCATATTATCAACAACATTAGCATTGTATAAAACCGGTGTATATGTTTGAAAAACTAGCTGTTGCGCGCGACGTTGCCCCCGTGGCTAAAGGTCCTGCTGAAACATTTTTCAGTCTAAAACTATCCTATGTGTTAATTCAAGTTACCCTCTACGTGTGTGCCAAATTTTATGAAAATCGGTTTAGCAGTTTTTACGTGAAGGAGTAGAACAAACAAACAAATAAACATACAAATTTTCGCATTTATAATATTAGTAGAACGTCGAGTATCGTAGAGGGAGCTAGGTGAGTGCAGGAATCGTGTATGTATGTACGTATGTATTTTACATACATACGTATACATCAACATACATACATTTATATATACATTTACGCCAAGCCCCTTGCGTTGATGTTTTTGATGAGAGAAAACGGAGGGCGTCGCTACTGAATTGCTGATTTCTAGAGTAGGTAAAGTGGGCGTTACATAAAATAAGTTTGGGAACCTATGACCTAGACGTCTTTAAGTGACAACCGGGATAATCGCTGTCTTGTGGTTAAGGTTTTAGGCTGGATGTGAAGGTTTTGTACCCTCGTAACGTACCTATCGGACCGGAACAGGACACGATAGTTATTATAACGCCCACGCCCATATCCCGGTTAAGTAGGCAGAGGCACAACCACAACTACCCGAAGATACTAAATCCCACAATGTGATAGGTGGCAACCCTATCGCAACCCGGGCACACAACATTTTTTTTTTGGAAAATTGAAAAAAAAAACACATTTTTCTTGTTGTCCGACACGGAAATCGAATCCAGGGACCTCATAAAGTCAAGTTAAACGCCTGGACTGTTAGACAACAATGGCAATATAATATATTACATGCGCATAAGAATGGTCAAACTACATACCGTCGCCGGTTAAATAAATTTACTACAAAGGCAAAAGGGCAGCATAATAAAATATTTTCAGTTTGAAGCAAAAATTATACAAAATAATACTTTCTTCATAGCTACTTTTATTGTTTTTTTTAACATTAAGATTTATTACTGCAAGTCGTATAAAACGTGTTGCAACTTATCTGACAATGAAGATCTATTAATCAAAAAGGTGGTTTAAACAAATTTTGCAGGATCAGTTATATTGCCTATATTTACTATAAACATCTTTTTTCTTTAAGTTTTGGCCTTCACGTTAGTATTTAGCCATTAGTCAAGTAGAAATTTGCATCAAATCCTATCCTATTAATATTATAATTGCGAAAGTTTGTAAGTATGGATGTATGGATGTTTGTAACTCTTTCACGCTCGAATGGCTGAACGGATTTGTATGAAATTTGGAAGACAGATAGATTGTGACCTGGATTAACATATAGGCTATTTTAATCGCCGATCTCACACCGGGTTTCTGTGAAAACGCGGGCGAAGCCGCTGGTAGCCGCTAGTTTTATATAAATTTCAATTAATTTTAATTAGTCATCAGTCGTAAGTCGTCAGTAAGTTAATGCAGGCTCTTGGGTAAAGCGGTGGCCTTTTTACACAAGCTCATGTAATGAGATTTGGCGGCAACGAGGAATATACGATACGCTAATTTCTTTATGATTATTTCATTTGTGCACTTTCACTGAACAAAATTGTACAAAATGCAACCAAAATTGACCAATTTCACTCAATATTAACACGAAATTCAATAATTATGAAAAAACTTCGACCATTTTTTCTCTCGATGGCGCCAAAACTCCTATAAACATCTTTACAGTTAATATTCGCTTAAAGCAGTAGACACAGAGTTCGATACTCTGCTAAATAAATGAAATTGGCCTGACCTGGGGGGTGATCCCGTATATTTTTAGTGATGATCACTGGGTAAAGTGTGCTTAACTACACATACCAACTGCGAGGCTCGGGTTCGATTCCCGACGGGGGCAGGCATTTGTGTGATGAACATTTAGATGTCTGCATTTCCGAGTCTGGGTATTTCTGTGTATTAGAATCGTTGACTGACACCCTTAACACAAGCCTATAATTTGCTAACTTTGGAGTTAGATTCAATTTGTGTAACTTGTCCAGGGACATTTATTATTATTACTATTTATTATTATAACAAATAGCTGTCTAATGACTTGTCTTATATCTCCTGTGACCAACTAAAATATAATGGAGATAGCAAATATAAAACACGTAATTTGACAGCTATTTGATGTCCACTTTACCCAGTTATCATCACTAAAAAGATACAGAATAACCCCCCACAGCCAGTAATTAAATATTATAACAGTAATTAATAAGGCTATAGTGTCAATAGAATACTACATTACATACAATATTTTTCATCTTCTCAAGAAACCCTTTTGTTCTTTTGTCTAATACTTATAGAAACTGGGACTTGATGAACCAAAAAAATCTTTCTAATTAGGAGGATCTTCATGCCCATATCCCCGAAGAGGTAGACAGAGGCACAACCAGGGTACCAACGACTAGCCGAAGGCACTAAGTCCCAAAATGTGGTAGGTGGCAAGGCTATCGCCAACCGGGCACATATCTAATCCCGAGCAACATTTTTTTTATTAGAAATTTGGAAAAACCTAATTTTCTTATTGTTGCCCGACCCGGAAATCGAAGCCGGGACCTCATGCAATCAAGTTCAACACCCGGACCGCTACACCACACAGGCGAATTTTTCTAATTAAATAACAAAAAGTCGTGTTAGTTACATAGACAATTGATAACTCAAAAACGACTGCACTGATTTGGCTAAAAATGTATGGAGAGATAGCTAAAAACCAAGAGACGGAAATAGAATACTTTTTATCCTATTCGACTGCGAGGAAACTAGAAATAAAAAGACATTTAATTTTTTTCCATTTAAACTGAACGGGTGAAGCGAAGTTCGCCGGAACAGCCTAGTAATTTATAAATTCAAACATTTACTATAAAGGGAATTCATGAGCAGGAAAATATATTTCATTACTGTTTAATCCTTTCAAGGCCCGAAATCTCTTTAAAACAATCTAGTTGAATCGTTTCGTCAAACATAATTAATTACTTTGTAACTTTAGTTATAAAAAGTTTTTGCTTTTAAGTTTCGTAATGAAGTAATTTCGGAAAAACATTCCCTCGTCATTAAATCCGTTTTTTACATCATATAATAGCGAGGTAAGAGTAATTGATGTCGCCTTTACAATAAATTATGCAAATTTATTACTACATAGTATAAAACAAAGTCGCGTTCTCTGTCGCTATGTCACTTTGTATGCTTAAACCTTTCAAACTACGCAACGGATTTTGATGATAAAGTGTTTAAAGAAGAAGGGTGATATGTATATTTTATACCCGTGTGAAGCCCGGGCCGGCCGCTTGTTAAATATAAATATATCCTATTAATATTATAAATGCGAAAGTTTGTAAGTATGGATATATGGATGTTTGTTACTCTTTCACGCTCGAATGGCTGAACGGATTTGTCTGAAATTTGGAAGACAGATAGATTGTGACCTGGATTAACATATAGGCTATTTTTAATCCCGATCGCACATCGGGTTTCTGTGAAAACGCGGGCGAAGCCGCAGGTGCAGCTAGTATAATATAATATCATAGCATAATTCTATGTTTATTCAAGGTGGTAGTAAAGAAGAGAGAGTTTTTGGTATGCCAGAAAAAGCATAAGATGCATTTGAAATGAGATCGCTACAGACACGAGTGGTGTAACGCTGACCGCATTCGTAACATTGAGATCCGAGAAAGAGTGGAATTGCAGATGAAACATTGAAAAACCAGACATATACTGCGAATGTGAATAAATGAAGGTATCCTGGGAGACTCAGGTTGATATTCCACGGTGTCAAGAGCATCCGGAATTGGCGCGTTTGATTGAAAAGTGTAATTAATTGGCATGCAAGTAGAGATTATATTATTTCATACACGATTATTTTTTTGATAATGGTAATTAATTCCTTGTTGGTACGGGCTCCTTTGCAGAATAGACCATTTGCCTTCCTGTGCCAGGCAGCTCGTAAAAGGCGAGCATAGGCTTACCGTCACTAATACCGTGACATTTGACTACGTGGTAGAGTCTCGCAGCAATTTGTCCGGATTGGTACCTACCACCGCCTTACCTTTTCCTGCCACCGTAATGTAAGTGCTTGCCGTTGACGTGTTCCGGCTTCTGGTTGGCAACGCATCATTACTACCTTTGGTGTTTCTAGGCGGCGTGAATGTCTCATGACTCTTACCATCATCATAATCTTTATCATAAAGTCCGTCTTCTTGATTGCCTTCCAATACCATAAAAAAGTACCAAATAGTGATATTACGTCTTCAAGTTTTATTAGACTATTTGGAAAAAGGAATATAGTCGTAAGAATACTTGAGCCGCTGTCTACTAATTGTCCTCTTCGTCGGTCTCATGGTTCTTTATAAAATAATCACTAGATAACTAAGCTTTCCAAACTTTGACCCAAACAATTCGATTTGTGAAATAAACACTTTCAGAAGACATTAAATTTGCTCAATACAGAAATATTTTTAATAGGTATTACTGAATTAGAACCGTTGCTACGGCCGAGAATCCGTTTAGTTATTGTGATAATAATAATTAAGCTTAGTAAAACTGAAAATCTGTTTCCAGACAGTTGTAAACATGCCTTCCAACAAATGCAATCTTGAAGGAAACTGTTTCCAGCTTCCGAATATTATTAAATGTGTATTAAATAAACGGTTCAGACGGATGGAAACCAATGTTTACAGCCAGTGTTTGCAACCGTCTAGAACCCATAAAAACCGGCTCCAGCTACTTTATTTGCACTACGTCGCAAGTTGATAATTACCTTTTTTTGGGAATGTCACGGTGTTAGTGACGGTAAGCCTAAGCTTGCTTATTACGAGCTGCCTGGCAGGAAGACAGATAGTCTATTCAGAAGGAAACACGTTCAAATTTAACTCAAAATTCAAAAGCTACGAACAAAATAATTTTCTTCTTTTGTTTAATCGAAATAATTACATTGACAGCAATTGAAAATTAATCAAATTCAAGCTTTATTCATAGAAGGCTAAACCTGTCTCCATTTTGTGCTAAGAGGTACTACAAAACCCAAGTTAGAAGTGTTTAAATTCATTGAAATTGTAATTTGATTGTGAAGTTCGACGTAAATGATACAGTTTATACAAGTATTTATTTACAGATCGAGGCCACAATTTTAATCGCGCGATATTTGTAAAGTAAGTAAGTACCTATCTTCATGCTGATATCCTTAAAAAGGAATAGGACAATTATCCAAAGGTACTTAGTTCCACAATGTTCTCGCTAAATCTTTTTCCATGCTTAAGGGTTGCCTGTAAGAGCTCGCTGACTTGGCGATAAGGCCGCCTTTGTGTATCTTCTTAGTTTAAGTTATTTTGATATTTTTGTAATTTCTATGTATTTGGTGCACAAAAAAGAGTTATTGTAATTTATTGTATTGTGACAAACCTATCGCGAATAGGGCACGTACTTCATCTCGGACATCGGTGTTTTTACCAGTAATTGAAGAACGCTTTTCAGTTACCTGACCCGGGAATTGAATCTCGGGTTTAGCGTAGTCAACTCCAACACCGAACCACCAAACTACAGAAGAAATAACAATCTAAATACTTTATAAATTGTAAAATTAATAGAGGTGAATAAATCAGCTCTGATCCAATTGAAATATTCAGGTAACATAATATTTGAGCTAGAGCTGCAGTTCAAGTCAGAAATAAGTAGCTCACGGTTCAATTGAAATATTTCAAACTTATGTCTAATACTATGACCACGTGATCAATGAGATAAAAAGCTGTAATAATTGGCTGACATATAATTTTGTTTGAGCGACAGTTCACGAACATGATTTCCATATATATTTTGAGCTGATTTGCGAGCCGGTAAATAACTTCGGTTCAACTTCGTGAACTGATCTGCAATTGATGTGTTTTGGGTGAACTACCCATACTGATGAAGAAGGTCACGCTACCTACGTAAATTATATTATAATACCATTAATGAATACCCTAGGCGAGTAATATATACAATACTAATTATTGCCTGCGACTTCCCTCACTGTGCCCTTTGTTCCCAATTTCCATTAGATAACAAAGAACGTATTAAATTAAGTTTACGTTGTAATAATTAATCGCGTTTGCGTTAGCTGATTGGTAATAATTCCGAAGTCGTAAATATTACTAACAATTACTTTGATTTGAGAATATATTTTACTGCCATAGGGATGTAACATATATGTAACTATACTAAAGATAACGATGTTGTGGTATTATATTTAACCGCTGTCGTGCGCCGTCCCCGTGTTGATCCGGGATTCTTTGCAGAATAGACCATGTGCCTACCTGCCAGGCAGCTCGTAAAAGGCGAGCATAGGCTTACCGTCCCTAACACCGTGACATCTGACTAGGTGGTAGAGTTTCGCAGCGACTCACCCGGATTGGTACCACCGCCTTACCTATTCCTGCCGTCATAACGTCATTACGTGTTCCGGTTGGGAGGGTAAGGTAGCCGGTAAACTTACTTTTGCTCGAGGTCTAAAATCCCAGCATTAGGTTGGCAACGCACCATTACCACTTTTGGTGTCTCTAGGCGGCGTTAATTTCTTACCATCAGGAAATCCGTATGCTTGTTTGCCTACCAATATCATA
>NJDC01003181.1:64744-84841 GCA_002245475.1 Calephelis virginiensis
CATGAGTACGATTAAATATAAGTAAGTAAAGTAGGTGTCTTCTTTTTACAGCAAATCGTTTACAATATCATTGGCTAGGTTATGGAACTCATTACCGATATCAATTCGTAGCGCTGAAAATATACTGTCATTTAAAAATAAATTCTTCGTCATTTAAAAAAAATCTTGCAGAGTCCATGTAAATTCTAAACTTATTTTATATTAACTGCTGTTCATCTTGCATATTAATATTGACACCACAACAAAATATTCAACTACTTAGCACATACATATTGTTCTATATTGTTGGTTGTCTGTAAGATATTGCATTTTTGTATTCGCCTGTTATACTCTAACTTTAACTTTAAGTTCTGATGTATATTTCTTGTTGATGGTGAACAATAAAGAATATTTGTATTGTATTGTATTTGTGTCTTCACGCTCATCCCCGAACAGGTAGGCAGAGGCACAAACTAAATCCCACAATGTGATATTCAAGCCTATCGCCAACCAGGCATACATCCGATCCTAAACAAGACCTTTTTTAATAGAAATTTGAAAAGAAAACACATTTTTTTTTGTTGCCTGATCCGGGAATCGAACTCGGGACCTCAGGAAGTCAAGTCCAACATATTCATATCTTTAAATGAAGAAACACTCGTATCATGATGATGCTGTTATAAGCAAAACCGGTTGGCTATTTACAAAATTATAAATTAAACATGATGCGTAAAACAGTACAAGTGTTTCTTCATTTAAAGATATGAATATTTGGAAGTTTTGCCAAGCGCCGACGATGGAAAATATCAAATGTATCAACCCCAATACTTAGACCACAAGACCACAGAGAATATCACAAAAAAATAAACACAATATAAAACATGCAGTACCTAAGTCGAGAAAAAAAAACGGTTAATTAAAAAAAAAAGTATCTTCACGCCCATATCCCCGAAAAGGTAGGCAGAGGCACAACCAGGGCACCCACGACTAGCCGAAGACACTTAGTCCCACAATGTGATAGGTGGCAAGTCTATCGCCAACCGGGGACATTCCTAATCCCGAGCAACATTTTTTTTATTAGAAAATTAGAAATACCCATTTTCCTTTTTGTTGCCCGACCCGGGATTCCCCGGGTCGGGCCCGGGACCCGGGATGAGGTCCCGGGTTAATTATATTTACAATATCATCTTGGCCATAGGAGTACTTACAACCTTAGATAGGCAACACAATGAAAAATTTTAATTTATTATCAAATATCGTTTAATAATAGTCACCATATTCTAATAATAACCTCTTTTCTGATTTTAGATTCCTCTAACCCTTTTAAGTTATAATAATCATCAAAAACCTTTTCCCATGTTTTATAAATTGTTGTTATCCTTTTAGGGACACCTCTGGAAACACATTTAGACCAAACGTACTTTACAAAATTGGAAAGAGACGTTTAGTTCCAATCCTAGCAATGGAATGTGGTAGAACGAGGATTTAAACGTATCCTTTTTAATGGTTCGTATTCGCTTAGCAATTGGAATTGGAACATAATCATCCTTTTCACATTTTTAAGTATCCATTAGTTTTATTGTTAGTTTCTTTTGCCTTACTTTTATTACACGTAATATAAATAATAGGCATATTGAAATTCTAATTTTAATTTTATAATTTATCGACATCCTTAAGATTCATTTGTTTTAAAAAATAAAAATTCTCGCCCGTATCCATGAAGAAGGAGGCAGGGGCACATCTAGGGCATCCAAGACCTGCCGAAGACACTAAGTCCCACAATGTGATAGGTGGCAAGCTTGTCGCTAACCGGTCACAATTCACATATCCATAAATTTATTGATTTAATAGAAAACTAGCTGTTCCGGCGAACTTCGTTCCGCCCTTTCAGTTTGTATGGGAAAAATTAAAATGTCGTTTTTCCTAGTTGCGTCGCTGTTGTATGGTATAAAATGTACCCCATGTCCTTCTCTCGGGTTTAAGCTACCTCTCCATGAATTTTCAGCCTAATCGGCTTAACTATCACGACATTCTTTTCATAATTATAATTTTTTTAATTGTTATTAAGGTGCTATTGCTATTCAGGGCGGAGACAAATCCAACGAATCAAAAACCATGAAAATTGGTCCAGCAGATCTCGAGTTATAAGTGTTGTAACAAACCCGTCTTTGTTATATATATATATATATATATAGATTTAAAATGCACATTTTTTTTATGGTCCGACCCGGGATCGAACCTGGAACCTCAGAAGTTTAGTCTAGACTGCTAGACCACAGAGGCGACTATTCATTTTTATAATTTTTACATATAATACAAATACATATAAAATAAAGCTTGACCATACGCCTTGAATTTTTTTTAATCCAATTAATTATTACTATATTATACCGTCAGTGCTCGCCATTGTTACTCAACATGCTTGAGGTTAAGATAATCGGTAGACTAGCACACGTGCTGTAAAATCCATGCCACAAGATAATACCGCACCAGTAGCGTCTGTAGTGTCTATGCGAAGTTTGTTTCTTCAGAAAATCGGTCTAATAGTTTATTATATTATAATAAATAAAACATAAAAAACCAACAACAATGGAAGATGGTTGTTATGTGTCGAAAGCTCCTTCCTCTCTCAGTTACGATCCCGCGTCCGACCTGACAGGTCCGACACGCTTCAGTTCGTTACTGAAAGCTCGTTGCTAAGTTACGAAAAGCTTGACTGACTTTTACCATGAAAATAGCTAAAGCTAAAATAACTATCAGTGTCTAAAAATATGTATTTATTTTTGTGTTCAGTGTTTTAAGGAGTTGTGGTGTAGAAGGTGAGTTTCAATTAAAAATAGACATTTAATAACTTCTTAATAGTGTAAAATTAAAGAATTTTATTAACAGTTCCATATTAAAAGAAAAGTAATAGCAGAAATATTATTTACAATTATCTAACTCTTCAAGAGTAATACTATATCTTACATTACATAAAAATGAATCTCCCATCTAGTTTGGTCAACGCATCTCGCCTAAATGAATTGACTAATTTTGCTAAGTCTTTTTTGATACGTAGGTAATAATCAGGAGAAGGTTTCAGTGAAAAATAAAAGTCGGGAAAGTTACAGGAAAAGTAGGAAAACATTTTTTTTTTCATACAAAATTTTAGTACCTGTTAATGTAAAGCGATACGAAGTTCGCCGGGTCGGCTAGTGGTTTATAAATTCATTGAGGTTCACTTACTTTTTAAACTACTTAAAAAAGCGGCCAAGTGCAAGTCGGACTTTTTCAGGAAGGGTTCTGTAGCAGTAAATACCATAAAATAAATGTTCTTGGAGTTCATATACAGTTGTTGCGGTTAACGATTTATGACGTGTTAAAAAAAATGTTTATTTACTATGACTCGTTCAAACCAATTTTCGATGGAAGTTTATATGGTAGTGTGCGTCACACATTTTGTTACCATTCTCTTATTTTAGAAGTTACAAGGATTCGGACACGTTTTACTCCTGTAGAAAAGCCCCTTGCGAAAACTATTCGATGTAGAAATAAAATAGTAATAAAAACCTCAATATGTTTAAAGATCTATCCACACATAGACAAGTATGCTTTTGATAAAAAAATCTCGCTTTTTTATTTTTGTGTGAAACACTTAATACGTTTCACAGATCACATCTAACTACTAAGTATCAACTGAATAGTTCTTATAGTTTCGGACAAAATTGGCTGTGACATACGGACGGACAGACAAACAGATGGACATGGCGAATCTATAAGGGTTCAATTTTTTGACCTTTCGCTACGAAGCCCTAAAACAGCAGATTATGTGTTCGACGCTTAAACTTTTTTTATCTCTATATTTCAATTACTTCATTTGTTTTGTTTGTTGTTTTTTTTTAAAGTGTGTATTACCGAAATGTACTTCTCATTGATGCCAAGTAAGGACCTGATGAAAGAATCTTCAGGAAATCGAGAAAAATACTCAATTTTATTATCTTTGGAAGAGACAATTTTCTAATTTCGATTTTTTTTATATCATGAGTGTTATTACTTATCTATACTTATAAAATAACATCATCGCCGAGCAAAAACTGTTAGAGCTATAGCTATGAAATTTGGTGAGTAGGGTCGTTTTATTGAGTAGACATACACTAGAGACGGAATTTCGGAAATTCGTCCCCTAAGGGGGTGAAATAGCGGATTAAATGTTTGTATTTGTAAAGACCGTCATTTTTTGAGTTAGAAACAAGATAAGTAACATATTTGGACTTCCTATTAAAAATAAGTAGATACGTATTCATGCGTTTCTGGTAATTCTACCGCTTAGGGGGTCAAATAGGGGTTGAAAGTTTGTATGAAAGTCCTCGAGCAAAGCCGCGGGTAACGGCTAGTACCAAAATAAATAGTAGACTTTTTAAGTTCATAAAATTATTAAACTTTTAAATGGGAACGCCTTCAGGATAAAAAGTGATTGGTGTTTTACTCTGAGTCACAGTCGTAGTCTGGCTGCATGGCTAATGAGGTTGTGGTTGGATCAGGCGTTGGGGCATAATTTAACTTATGTTTTATTTTAACTTTAATAAATGTTTATACAAACATCTAAACAACTTTCGCTATTAATAAGATTTTATGTTTTCATAAGAATAGTTTAATCATTTTTGGATGAAGGAGGTGTTAAAAGTAGATTACTGTGTAGACTTAAAACTTTAGAATTAAGTTTTCGAAAGTCTTTAAGCTAAGTACAAAAATGTAGTTTTTATATTATTATTTATATCAAAAGCATTGAAGGTATCTAGAACTGTTTTTTTCAATTGCTTAACCTAGGTGCTAACGGTTTTAAATAGAAAGGTGCAAGGGTTATCGTCCTCTGTCCAGTGTCTACTTATGCTGGCTTTCTATCTCATATTTATTAAATATACAGCTAGTTTTGAGTACTCTATTCCTTCTAGAGGTTGACGCATATCCCTGAGACTTTTTCACATACCACACAGAAGGGTCAGGAGTTCTTCCCGTATTATATACATCCATATCCACATCTAAGTCAGATAGGTATACATCCTACCTGTGTCGAACATTTAAGGTAGAAACACATTATTGAAACGCCACGCCACCCGACAAAACGTGATGCGTGTTGAGTGGAATCAATTCGTATTATTTTCTATGCCTAGAATCACATTATAAACACCCGACGCAACAACATGCGCGCACACGCCACCCGATCCCTGACTGCCAGATCAACGTGTCGCCGGTGGTGGGGGTAAACACGCCACTCGACGCACCGCTCGCAGTGTGTTTCTAGTGCAGACGAAAATACATATGAAATCTTTCACTGTCATTAAGTTAATCTTGATAAAGAGCATGATATTCACCACACGTACTTCTCTTTTAATTTATTTCATGCACCCAGTAACGTCTAGTTTGTTTCTTATTCTTGAGTCGTTTCAGTAACATATATTATGTACCCAACATTTGCATCAATCCATCTTCAAAATCTTCATCTGACTGGTTATTTAGAAGATCCATAGTACACGACTGTACATGTTCACCGCCGCACATAGACTGAATTAAAAAATTGCGAGCGTGTCGTGGCATCACGTGTTGGTAATGTGCACAGTGCTCATGGGGTGGCGACACGTTGTGTGGCGTGGCGTTTCAATAATGTGTTTCTACCTTTACACTCGTTCAAAATTTAGGTATTTCTTTCTGCCTATCTCGTAAGGGGTGTAGTATGAACATATGTATGTTTGTATATATCAATTCGTTTTTGTCTGTTTTCTAAGCTGGCTTTTACTAAATTTACCAAATTTTACCTTTTTAAAGGCTAATATATATTGGTGTTGTTTCTGTAGGTATTCAAATCCGTATAAATAATGTCTCGGGCCGAAAACACTGCTCGACCACAAAGCTCGGCGAAATTGTAAAAGCCACGAGGTCAGCAATGCATTAGCCATTCAAAAAAAAACTAACAATGTGACATCGCCGTCCAACTGCAAGCTAGATTCCCAACGTGAACCTTGGATTTCTGGATCTGGTTTAATACAGTTACTAAGCGACTCCAAAAAAGGAGAAGGTTCTCAATTCAAATGTATGTTTTTTTGTATGTTTCTTATGTAATTACTCTGTCAATAGCCAACCGATTTTGATGGTTCTTTTTTAGAAAGATAGGTCATGATTTCGAGGTAGTACCATAACAGTTTTTTTTTAATTATACTCAATAGCGCATAATTTTTTCACTTATCTTGATGACATCATCTTTAATGACCATTTCGGAACAACCATCTTTCGAAAATAGAACTATCAAATCGCGACGTAGTACTCAATGAAATAGTTGGAGTCGGTTTTTACAGTTTTATTGCCCTTAATTATTTCATTTCTAGCTATTGCCTGCGGCTTCGCTCGCGTTTTCACAGGAACCTGTTATGTGATAAGGATTCAAAATAGCCTATATATTAATCCAGGTCATAATCTATGTGTGTTCCAAGTTGCAGACTAATCCGCTCAGCCATTCGAGCGTGAAAGAGGAACAAATTTCCATACATACATACTCACAAACTTTCGCATTTATAATATTAGTAGGACTGATTGAATTATTTAATGGTTGATTAACATCCATCACCTTAGCATATATGCTTACTTTGGGGTTAGATTTGAATTCAGTAATTCTTCATAGGATATTATTTATTAATATATTCGTAACATACATACACATCTTCACGCAAAGTCCCTTAGGGATAGGCAGAGAGTATCGAGTGCTAGACCTCATGTATGTATGTATATATTCGTAAAACATAACCCCTTCTGAAACATTCGGTTAAATAGGTTACGGCTAAATAGACCAAAAGGAAAATTCGTAATCGTATGATAATATAATTGCAAAAACGAAAGTTTTGTTCCATGATTATTATTCCATCATGCTCTCAAACTGGATAGACTTGGTTAATTTCTGAGTTCACGTTCTGAATGATAAGTAAATATGGAAGATTTCTTTTCGGCTTTGAAACATGAAAGAAATATTAATTAAGGTAATCCTTACTGCACTCCAACGACCTCCTCCGAATTAGCGCCAGAATAATAATTTCCTATTTACTGAAAGTTCCGAATTAGAAACAGAATAATAATTTCCTATTTACTGGAACTTCCCAATTAGAAGCAGAATCATATCCTGATTGCTGAAAATTCATTTGGATATCTACTCCTTATGCAAAAAGTATTTAACCGACTTCATAACCAGAATCAGATCAGAAAAACTTTATTCACTTGAACCCTACAAGAAGTACAGTAGTGCTATTTAAATTACGTGCTTCGGCTTTAAAGAGTTTTTATTACAAATTATAATCATTTCGCTTCAATTTAGATTAGGTCAGCCAATTTAAAAATAAAAGTATAAAGTGTAAAAAGAGCAAAAAGTGTCGTCATTTTTTTTAAACCACCACCAAGAAGATGTTACATTTTATACACTGAGAAGATCCGGCGAAAGAAACTAAGCGGGCTTGTCTTTTTTCAATACTAATAGTAATATTATAAACTAGATAAAAAAACAAAGGTTTGCACTATGGGAGTGCCGGCAAAAGTGAAAACTTGAATAGTAACATTGTGCATTTTTAATATTTTGGAATGGTTAGGGAATAATTTTGACGAATTGCGTTTGTTATCAGTATGTAAGTACTATTATTTATAAGGTAGAATACAATCGCCTTTGTGGTCTAGCGGTTCAGGTGTTGGACTTGACTGCATGAGGTCCCGGGTTCGAATCCCGGGTCGGCCAACAAAAGAAAATTGGATTTTTCCAATTTTCTAATAAAAAAATGTATTGGTCGGGATTGGAAATGTGCCCGATTGGCGATAGGCTTGCCACCTATCACATTGTGGGACTTAGTGTCTTTGGTTAGTCGTGGGTGCCTTGGTTGTACCTCTGCCTACCTATTCGGGGATATGGGCGTGAAGATACTTTAGAATACAATATTCATTAATTGCGCTATCGTACACAAACACAAAGAAGTTTTCACTTCAAAAATACAAATTACAATCTAGTTTCAACTTAAGTGAAAGATATGACAAATTACATTACATTTTTCCCCGTGTTGGTCCGGGCTCCTTTGCAGAATAGACCATCTGCCTTCCTGCCAGGCAGCTCGTAAAAGCCGAGCACAGGCTCACCGTCACTAGCACCGTGACATCTGACTAGGTGGTAGAGTTTCGCAGCGACTCACCCGGATTGCTACCACCGCCTTACCTATTAGTAGCCGCTAAACTTACTTTTGCTCGAGGCCTAACATCCCGGCGTCAGGTTGGCAATGCACTTTTACTACCTTTGGTGTCTCTAGGCGGCGTGAATTTCTTTCCAATAATTGAATGAAATTAAATGAATTGTTTGCCTTCCAATATCATAAAAAAAAATTGTAGTGCGAGATTGATATATCTATTCCTAAGCGTGTAAAAAAAGGAGAAGGTTAAATTTTCGACTTCTGTATTTTTTGTATGTTAAGCGATTTCGCCGCAATTTAAAAATCGATTTTAATTTTTTGTTTATTTGAAAGAGTTTGAGGTAGTTCCTTTGCCATAAAGTTTGGATACGATCCCAGTGAGTCCGGGGAAAATACTAATATTTTGTATAATTACGGTCAATATTAAGAACCTATCTACAGATGGAGATAGTGCTACTTTAAATCAGTTGCCAGATAACGCACTTTTTATAGTCTAGAATGGAATTCCATCAACCGACTATAAAAAATAAAAAAAAAACTGATAGATATTTTTCAATAATAACAAAAATATTTTAGTAACGAAACACTAATAGCCTTATCTCTATCTGAAAAGGGTAGGGTTATATGTTTGACGTATCTGTGTGTGTCTGTCTATAATATAAATAATAATAATCTAATAATATTCTGTTTACTTGGCAATTACTATTATTCGAATTTTTAACACAATTTAGTCCAGCACTTGTCAAAAATGAGAATAGGATATCACTTTTAACCGGATTCTCTGCTTACATCGTTATCATGCAGGTAACATAGATTTTCAGGACTAGCATTAATGATCTGAGAAAATGATCAACTAGATATCCTTCCTTCCACCACATAATACAATATACAAAACATCACTCGCCGTAGTCAGGAATCCCATAAACCGTTTGATAAATGGAGTTCCATTACAATGGACTTTTTATTTCATACAACTGTTGTCAAATAAATATAACTTATCATTACATAGTATAAAACAAAGCCGCTTTCTTTGTCCGTATGTCCCTTTGTATGCTTAAATCTTTAAAACTACGCAACAGATTTTGATACAGTTTTTTTAATAGATAAAGTGTTCGAGGAGAAGGTTTATATGTATATTTTATACCCGTGCAAAACCGGAGAGGGCCGCTAGTTAATGTTATAAATGCGAAAGTTTGTGAAAATTGATGAATATTTGTTACTCTTTCATGCAAAAACTGCCGGACAGATTTAGATTAAACTTTAAAGCGATACAGTTTATACATCAGAATAACATATGGGCTACCATTTATACAAAATACACTTCAGCATGCGAGCAAAGTTGCGAGTGGAAGCTAGTTAGTTGTATTACATCTAAATCATAAATAATATTGTTGTAATGATTACGATATTTTGGTTTATAAAGAATTAATGATACCCTCATTGACCCTCATTTAGTCAATTCCAACACTGGATCGCTAGACCACAGAGACGATCATTTTCATTTTCATTGATTTTAAAATACTTATTGATATTTGTAATCTGGGACTTCTGCCCTCTTCGTGAAAGTGTTGTCTATGGTTCTCGGACTCTGGGAATAGTGAATAAGTACTAGATAGAATTACTTCTGTAAAATTGTGTCCAGACTTTGTCAAATCCGTAGCGTTGGAACCACGGAATTCTTTTCCTGAATTAATATTTTCAGAATACTGTTGGTACATGGCATCTTATCGATGGTGTTTTAGTATATTTATTACCGACTTCAAAAAGAAAACGTTATTAATTCAACTTAAAGTGTTTTTGTGTGTTTGAAATTACTCGGCCAATTCTTTTGAGTATTCTTCTTTAGAAAAGTAGGTCATGATTTCGAGGTTGTCCATATAAATTTATCATAATCCGACTAGTGGCTGGAATTGGAAGAAATGGATGTGGAACCATGTCCAAATCATTTGTTACCTTTTGAAAAAAACCTGACCTTGCATTAAAACGATTGGAGACTGTTTTCTGCAGTTTTTGCCGCTTTTTTTAATGATAAGGCAAACAAGCAGACAGATTTCCTGATGGTAAGAAATTCACGCTGCCTAGAGACACCAAGGTGGTGATAGTGAGTTGCCAACCTGAGGCCGAGATGTTAGACCTCGAGCAAAAGTAAGTTAACCGACCTTACTCTCCGAACCGGAACACGTCAAAGGCAAGCACTGACGTTATACGGCAGGCATATGGCAGGAATAATTAAGGCGGTAGTGCCAATCAGGGCAAGTCGCTGCCAAACTCTACCACCTAGTCAAATGTCACAATGTTAGTGACAATAAGCCTATGTTCGCCTATTACGAGCTGCCTGGCAGGAAGGCAAATGGTCTATTCTGCAAAGGAGCCTGGACCAATACTGTACGTAATACGTTATGTTACGTAGCGTTTGAAGAAAACCTATAATAGGAGGACGTCGTCTTTGTCTCAAAGAAAAATAGTTTTATTTGTGTAATATCACTGGTGTATCAATATCTTACGACAAAGATCTTACCCTCTAGCACCACGACAAAGACGAGCACGGACACTAATATGGCAGTTATGTAGGTAAGGTGGCACAAATTCTATCAAGCTGCTGCACAGCACTCTCCCAACTGTTCAATCTTCGCCGGCCAGACTGTTATTTAGATTCTTTATAAACTGTGATAAGAAACGTTAGTAATCATAAATAATCGCCAGGAGGTAACAGACGTCTTATGTTTTACGATCTAAATTGTGTTTCTTACAAATTTATGGTTTTACGTAAGGGCAAATATTTACGTTAACTCAACGATGTGAACCACCCACAAACAGTCGCAAGAGAAAAAATAGATATCTCTGAGGAAATTGAAGGAGTTGATCTATCTATAGTAAACACATTATTATATTCTTTTGATAAAGGTAATAGACAACAACGATATATTTTAATGATATTCTTACTATACTTATTATATTATATATGTTTCTTATGTTCGTGTGTTTGTCACTGAACTCCTCCTTAACGACTTCGAGTGATTTTGATGATTTTTTTGTGCGTTCCCGGGGATTCGAGAATGGCTTAGATTTACAATTTTGTCCACTGTTTTTTTTTATTTTTTTTTATTTGTAAGTAGTCATTGATTTTGGGATGTTTTACATTTGATCTGGCAGATTGCGCTACTATCAGACCATCAAATATTATGTAGTAGCTTTCAAGCGATACAAAGTGTGCTGGGTCGGCTAGTATTATTTATGTGTACATACCGATAAATCGATACTAATGTAAAAGCGAAGAAATCTTTGTCCCTTTTATTATGTACTAGCTGTTGCCCGCATGGGTAATTGTCCTACAGGAGCTGTTTTCGGGATAAAAAACAATCCTATGTGTTAATCCAAGTTACCCTCTATGTGTGTGCCAAAATTTCATAAAAATCGGTTCAGCAGTTTTAGCGTGAAGGAGTAACAAACATTCAAACTTTCGCAATTATGATATTAGTAGGATTAGGACTAGCTATTAGCCCGCGATTTCGTCATCGGAAATTAGTTACCATTTTAATACCAACTGTCATCGCGTATTATATAGTTCATTGGGGCTTGATTTTTTTAAAAATAACTGTGATTGAATTGGAATCTTTATCTATATGTATATTACATTTAATTTAAATCGATTTAGCGGTTTAGCCATTAAAAAGCAACACATTGACTGATTTGCACATTTGTAAATTATTATGATGGATTGAATAATGGTATAACTTTTACACTTTATAATCTATCAAATCTGACAGCAAAGACAAATTATAACATCATTTTACTTTTACTGCCTATAGTAGAAGGGAAGATCAAGAGTTTCACCATGGTTTAACATCTTCTTTATGTATCAAATTTCTATATAGAGTCACGCGTGTATTAGTCTGTGTTTAGTGTCACAGTAAGAAACATAGATGGGGTTATGCAATATTAGATCACGAGGTTATTTGTTGTACTAAATTTTGTATATTATTTTTGTATAAAATATATAAGTTGATCACACCTGTATTGCAGATTTCATTGTGGGGTGAAAACAGTAATTTAAACAGTCTGTCTAAAATCTTGTGGGTTAATTCTAGAAAAGAAGAGTTGTATGAAATTATTTTTTGCTAAATATGTGTGTTAGATTATTACAAAAATGTTTTTTATTAACGACATATTCCATCACATTTTAATGTAAATTTTAAATTTACCCAAATATTTCTAAGGTATATGACATTTTTGAACAAATTTTAAAATGTGTTTAGTTTTTCCTATTAATCACCACATCTAAGCCTAGCCAGGAAAGGAAACGGCAAAACAAACTCCCCTTATTAACTTAAACTTATTTAAAGTTTATTATTTTGACCTCCTCGTTGGTCGAGTGGCTAGCGTACACGCCTTACTACCGATCAACCGCGAGGCTCGGGTTCGATTCCCGACGGGGGCAGACATTTGTGTGATGAAATTTAGATGTCTGCATTTCCGGGTCTGGGTGTTTATTAAATATATTCTGGTATTTATTTAAGTATATCTATGTATTGGCATCGTTGACTAATACCCATAACACAAGCGTATAATTTGCTTACTTTGGGGTTAGATTCAATTTGTGTAACTTGTCCAGGGATTTTTATTTATTTATTTATTTAACTACAAAAAAGAGGAGGTTCCCAGTTCGGCAGCAGGATTTTTTGCATGTTACGCGATGACGAATAAACAACCGATTTCGATTGTTCTTATTATGAAATGTCAAGATTTCGAGTTGGTTTCATATTAGTTTTATCCCCACTAAAATTTATGTTATTAAGTTTAAATAAAAAACCACTAGTAGGATGTTAGTAAAATTTATGTGGGACCATTTCGGAATCATCTGCTATCTTTTGAAAAAATATTTATCAAATCGCGAGGTGACCCAATGAAATATTTAGATTCCGGTTTTACAGTTTTTTTGCGTTTGATATTGTTATACCATGAATAAGCTAACGACTCCCAGATTGGTAGGTGATAGCCTATGATCACCATGTACGTTACTGGTGCGTTGTTATCTTATAGATGGAATTTAAACGTGTGCAAGTGTACCGGCTACCCTACTTTTAAGCATGAAAGTCGACAATTGCGTTCATTGATTTTGTAGATGGGATTGCCAACTGTCCTACTATTGGTGGGACGCCCGTTTCTGGGAGCTTAAACTGGCTCCTTGCTCAGGATGTATGCGGGACGCGAAATAATCCGCTTTTCGAAATTATGTACATCCGCCCGTCTTGGCTTCACATGGGTGGACAAATTTTTTTTTCCTAGACATAACGTAGCCTTTGTTCATCAGGGACAATGTTGGCTTATAATGGTTAAAGAATTTTTCAAGTCAGTCCAATAGTTTCAGAGCCTATTTAATAGAAACAGACAATCAAATTTTTCTCTTTATTATTAGTATAGATTATTAAATACGTACGCACACATTCTTTTGCAAAATTTTCTTTCTTATACCTACTAATTTCATAAAAATCGCATTTATTGGATTCTAAACAGAATCATTTAGATTCCGCTACTTAGAACCTTGTTAGTTGTCCCTCTGGAACCATTATGTCCCGCAAATTTGTACCATGAAGATGGCAACCCTAGCGGTGGAGCTAATCATAGCGAGCTCCTATGTAATGACCTTAATTAAATTTACCTTATAGTAGGAGATCCGAACCTACATCTAACTAAATCGAACTGATAATAGAATAATATAATGAAATTTATTTTATCTATACTTTTTATCGTCGGCTCTTGGTGGAAGTCTATTGTATACACATTTTTTTATGTAAACTCTTTTACGTTTTTACAATACACTTTATTTAATATTTTGCGTTATATTTTAGCCAACTGGTTTCATTTTTCGCAACATCATCTGGCTTTGTAATTAAATATAAATAAGTTTGTTTTATTTGAACGTTCAGTATTACAGGTTGTAAGTTACAACCAAATTAAAAAAAATTTAATACATTTCATAATAGGTTTAGTATACTAGAAATCATATTATAAATGAGTTGCCTGAAATAATCCTGGACAGAATATTTTAAATATTTTTGTTTTATTAAAATTATTTTTAGTTTTATGATTTTTTTACAGCCAACCCTATACCAACATGTCTGCAATGAAATAGTCCATAAGTTGATAAATATATTTTTTCTATTATCCAAGCAAGTGGAAGTAACTGGCATCGACATACCTGTTTATATCTGGTGACCCCGGTAAATATCAGACACCCCGAGTTCTGCACATTTTTACGGCTTATAATTTAGATCAGGATATTTTTTATTGTCCTAATAATGCAACATTTGACGAATAAAATTGTTTTTAATAAAAAAAATGTCTGTCCAGGAGTACATTTAAAAACTTTTACTTTATAAATAAATATATAAGTCGCCTCTGTGGTCTCGCGGTTCAGTTGTTGGACTTGACTGCTTGAGGTCCAGAGTTTCTCGGGTCGGGCAACAAAAAGAAAATTGGGTTTTTCCAATTTGCTAATAAAATAAAATGTTGGTCGGGATTGGAAATGGGCCCAGTTGGCGATAGGCTTGCCACCTATAACGTTGTGGGACTTAGTGTCTTTGGCTAGTCGTGGGTGCCCTGGTTGTGCCTTTTCCTACCTCTTCGGAGATATGGGCGTGAAGATACTTTATAAATAAATACTTGCTGTTCCGGCGAACTTCTTCAGTTTTTATGGTAAAAATTAAAACTTTGATTTTTCAAATTGACTCGCTTTTGAACGGGATGATTGTCGTTTTTCTGTCCCTTAATTTTCAGCCAAATCGGTTTACCAACTCGATGCAGATCGATTTAAGTTCGGATCTTAGACTATAATTAGGTATAGAAATTACGTAAATGATAGTGTTTGCTACTGAATGCCTTTGTATAGCAATGTCCATTGCAGCTGTAGTGAAGCAATAAGGGAAGTGACAAAGGGTGAGTGACAATAATGTCGGAATAAGGTCTTGTTTTCCCTGTTATATAATTGCTACTAATACTTTAACAAAAAACTAATTACAAAAATTGTATATATGTAGGTGACTGAAGAGAGAGATAGTCTGCTTTTAATACCAATATTTTGACGGGAATTCACCGTTGAATTTAAACGAGATCAACGTAAAAAGGCGTTTAGTCAATTATGAAGAGAGCCAATCACATAAATGTTATTCAAAGACATTTTGACATTTTGGTTATTGTAAATATTCTATTTTACGTGGTATGTAGATTTTCAGGAGAAGAGTACAAGAATTTTGTTAAATATAAAGGAGTACATACTTACGGCCAATGTTAATAATGTATCTTAATCTAATGGATTTCAAGCAATCTAGATAGCTGCGTATCCGGCGGCCTATCCCATACCTAATTGCCATATTTATCCTGTCCACAGATATGTTATTGGCAAGCGATAACATAAAAATGGATCAAAATATCAATCTTGGACAGCAAGTTTTGGGTTAGGGTTGATTATTAATATTGGCCGTTACTCAATATGAATAACCTATCCAAGATTAGAGATCGTGTTATTTTATATCAGTTGTCAGGTAACCGCTGTAATTTTTAAATAATTAACTAAGGTGCCTTAGCAACAGAACTCGAGATTGCCTATCTTTGTCTGTAGATAGGTTATTAGAAGCTTATGAACGGGACTACTTGATAATTGAACACGTTTCCACTGAACTTAGTCTTGCCAAACTTGACTTTAATATGATCGGGGAATTCAGGCTTCAGAAGGGTTCCCGTGGAAGAGAGAAACAAAAAAAAGTATCTTCACGCCCATATCCCCGAAGAGGTAGGCAGAGGTACAACCAAGGCACTCACGACTAGCCGAAGACACTAAGTCCCACAATGTGATAGGTGGCAAGCCTAGCGCCAAACGGGCACATTTCTAATCCACACCAACATTTTTTTATTAGAAAATTGGAAAATTCCAATTTTCTGTTTGTTGGCCGACCCGGGATTCGAACCCGGGACCTCATGCAGTCTTGTGGACACCACCTGGACCGCTAGACCACAGAGGCGATAGATAGATAGATGGAAAAGAGAAACAAGTTTATGAAAGGTGAAATTACGGCACCATCAAGTTAGAAAATGTGTTTTGCGAGTAAGCCTCAGGCTTTATGTTAGACTAGCTGCTACTCGCGACTTCGTACGCGTTCTGAAGTAACTTTTTGTGGTTAGTGATAGGTACAAACAATTTTGTTCTCAGTAAAATTTATACCAAATATTGACCAGGAATATAAGAAGAAAGAAAGTGGTGTTAGTTACACTATTTATAACTCAAGAATGGCTGAACCGTTAAGGTTGAAAATTAGTAGGCAGGTAGCTTAGAACCGGGAAAAGGACATAGGATACTTTTATCCTGTTCGATTAAGAGGAAACTGAGAAAAACAAAATTTTATTTTTTTCCCATACAAACTAAACAGGCGGAACGAAGTTCGTGGGAACAGCTAGTATTGTATAAAATAATGTCGTTTTAGTTACACTACTTTTAACTCAAGAACGGCTGGACCGATTTGGTTGATAATTTATGAGAAGATAGCTTGGAACCAGGAAACGGACACTATTAGTCTCCTTTAACTGCAAGAAAACTAAGAAAAATAATATTTTAATATTTCCCATACTCAACGGGTGGAACCATGTTCGCCGTAACGTCTAAAGCCTACATAAAATAAAATACCGTCCAGTAGTTTTTAGTTGACAGACAAACTGACAAACATTTTAACAACCCTCGTTTTAGGTTATTTGTTTTTTGCTTCAGCGCGTTCAAGCATGCAAACCAAAATACAAACAAACTCTTTAGCTTTGTAATATTAGTATAGATTATTAAGTTACTTCCCGACGATATCCCGAAAGGGTTACACAACCACGACTAGCAAAAGACACTAAGCCCTACAATGTGATAGGTGACAAGCCTATCGCCACCGGGCATATATCCAATACCGCTTACCATTTATTTATTAGAATATTGGAAAAACCACATTTTCTTTTTGTTGTCCGACCCGGGAATCGAACCCGGGACCTTATGAAGTCAAGTCCTACACAATTCCTACTACTAGACTACTACAATAACAACAACCACAACTACTACTACTACTACTACTACTACGTCCATATATAGGTATCTAATTGAGCTGGGATCTTGCATATATGAATCGAATGGTTATGCAATATAGAATATATACTTCTCGTTATCGGCATTTGGTGGAATTCCATTGCATACATACTTTTTAAAGTATACTGCCGCACTTTTCCACAATACAATAATGACACACTTTAGTCAACAGGTTTCACTTTTACAACTTCATCGGGGCTATTTAACTTAAGATAAATGTCTGTTTTAGTTTAACGTTCAGTATTTGGTTGTTAGTTACTGACAACCAGTAGTTAGGTCAGTTAGATTCGGTAGTAACCAGTTAGTTAGGTCAGTATCTAACAATCAAATAATAAACGTAAATGTAAAACACACTTATTTATCTTTTCATCTTAAGATATAAAAATGATGATGCTGTGGAAAAGTGAAACTGGTTTGCTAAAGTGTATCATTAAATGTTAAATAAAGTGTATTGTGGAAAAGTACAAGAGTTTACTTAAAAAAATGTGTAAAGTATCTTCAAAGTATAGTAGTATCTTCACGCCCATATCCCCGAAGAGGTAGGCAGAGGCATAATCGGGGCACCCACGACTAGCCGAAGACACTAAATCCTATATTGGTGGCAAGCCTATCGCTTGGCACACATCCAATAGCGAGCAACTTTTTTTAATTAGAAAATTTGAAAAACAATTTTTTTTGTTGCCCGACCCGGGAATCGAACCTGGGCCCTCATGAAGTCAAGTCCAACACCTGAACCGGTAGACCACAGGAGCGATCAGAGGCGAAAAAATGTGAATACAATCCAATATTAATGTGACATGAAACTGATCATGATGGTTACCATAAAACTCGTCAAACCTATGACTTAATCGAGTTTATTAATCGTTTTAACCATCTCACGAGAGTTTTCATGGTTAACGGAAGCCAGGAACTAATGATAGAGCGGGAAGATGGTCATATAAATTCATTAATTTTGCGACATAAGTCATAACGCCATCGAATTTAAAGATGTTTTAATTGCATTGATATGCTTTGGTGTTAGGTGGTAAAATGGGTCTGATGATCCATCAGCTCCAGCTGATGGTCATAGAAATTCAGTAATTAAACAATGTAACCCCATCGAACTTAAGTTCGTTTAATTAGTTTTGACGAGCGCTTTGAGCGAGCGGTAATCAGGGACTGATTGTTGAGCTAAAAGATGGACATAGGCACTCATTAAATAAATTACCTAAACCTATCAAGTTTGGACTTGTGTGCGTTAAATTATTTAATTTGCAATTTTCCGAAAAAAAAATGTATACGTATATTGCGTAACAAAACAGACAAAATAGTGCGCTAAGAATGAATTGGACTTACCGGAAGCTAAAACTCTCAAATACATCCAGCTCCACACAATACACACCACTAAACTGTTTTAGTAGCACCAACAATACACATACTACTAAAAACTATACTATAGTATCTGCTCGACCTTTGTGGAGAATTCGACTGAATTCTCCTGATGATGCTTCGGTTACGAAGCGAAACGTACTTTGAGTTTTTAGTAGTATTACAATACACACCACTAAACTGTTTTAGTAGCACCAACAGCTACTAAAACAGTTTAGTGGTGTGTATTGTGGAGCTGGATGTATTTGGGAGTTTTAGCTTCGGGTAAGTCCAATTCATTCTTAGCGCATTATTTTGTCTGTTTTGTTACGCAATAATACGTATACATTTTTTGGCGGAAAATTGCAAATTAAATAATTTTATTTAAGTATGGATTTCCGCAAAGTAACGTCTCCTTCTATTAATTTTCTTGTGTGCGTTGTTTTGACTAGTTTGGTACTAGATGATGACCAGAGTCTGATTATGGAGGAGGATGTCAGAAACTCAGTAATGATGTAACGTATAATCAGACCGAATTTAGTTATCAAACGACTACAAAAAAATAGATTGACCTCAAGAGATCCGCCAGTTTGTTCGCAATATTTTTTAAAGTCGGTTTAAGTAGTAGGAGTTGAAGAATAACTTCACTATCTTTATAATATAAAACAAAGTCGCTTTTCACTGTCACTACATATGCATAAATCTTTAAACGTACGCAACGGATTTTGATGCGGTATTTTTAGTAGATAGTAGATACGATTTAAGAGTAAGGTTTATATTAACATAGAAGTTTGTCCACCTGAGCGAAGTTATGACGGGCTGCAAGTTAAGTGTATTATACCTACACACAAGTAATTAAAAGAATAAAAAATGACATTTTGCTTACATAAATTAATATGGTGTTTGTATACGTTTACTATGATTATCAAAATTAATTAAAACAATACAAATACAATTTTATATAATTACTAGCTGTCTGTTCCGGCTTTGCTCGGATGATATTTTTTGTATCATAAATTGAGATTTAAGCTATCCTATCTTTCAAGTTAAATCCAACTGCACACGGTGTGCAAATTTGATTGAAATCGGTTAAGTAGTTTCGGAAGTCATCGCGGACAAACAACGTGACACGTAATGTATATATATTAAGATGATGTTTTGCTACACAAACACTTTTACTAAAACTGAATACCATATACAGTATCTGATTATGAATTTCAGATAGGTCTGCAGTAGACTATGCTTTCCGACAAAGTCACTTTAAATTCGAAGAAAAGACAATCCTAAATTATTAAATGATCAGATGGAACTTAATACATCACCCCTTTTAAATGTTTTCTAGTATTTTAATCTAATTATACAGTATTATTATTATTATTGTGTTGACTGCTACTGCTTATTTCAAATTGACATACCTTTTACCGTTTATTTTAATTTATTTTAGTGTGGGATATTTTTCTTATATAATAATTT
>NJDC01003181.1:84896-137109 GCA_002245475.1 Calephelis virginiensis
ATGCTTTCCGACAAAGTCACTTTAAATTCGAAGAAAAGACAATCCTAAATTATTAAATGATCAGATGGAACTTAATACATCACTCCTTTTAAATGTTTTCTAGTATTTTAATCTAATTATACAGTATTATTATTATTATTGTGTTGACTGCTTACTGCTTATTTCAAATTGACATACCTTTTATTTTAGTGTTGGATATTTTTCTTATATAATAATTTAATTTTTAATTTAATAATTTAACTTTAAATAATTAATTTACTTATTTTTATTGTGACATGAATGTTTTCTAATTTTGACATGGGCATTTATTATATTATTATTATTTTTCTTTTAATTAATTTATTTTAGCATAAATAATTAAGTTTTACATATGTAAAAAAAAATATAAATTTAATTTAATAGTTAATTTATTAGTGGAGGCGATTGACATGTTTTTTAATATTTTCTAAAATGGTACTTTTTTCACCATTTAGTGGTGAAATAATCTATAGTGGGTAACTCCGTTGTATAACGTATCAAAGTTTTTTGTATCTACCCATTATAATGAATTTATAGTTACACATCAAAAATAATATTGTTGAGTAGTTTAAGTATTAGCCCTGATGATGCTGTATAAGCGAAACCGGTAGGCTACTAATTACAACGTAATAAATTATAAGTGATAAGTAAAACAGTACAAGTGTTTCTTTCTTTAAAAATATGAATATTTGGAAGTTTTACCAAGCGCCGATGATGGAAAATATCAAATACTTTAAATTCGAATTATTTCATAATCTAGCACAGGTACAGTTAAATAACGCATACAAACGTTATACGCGTTAGATGTACAGTATTTTAAAATTTAATTGATCGGTATTTATTAGAGTGGCAGTGCAGGGTTGACATAAATCCCTCCACCCGTTCATGGGTGATATGATGACCAAGGGAAATAGAGATTCATTCATATATGTATAATGTTTATAGTCCTACTATTTAAATTATGCGCTTCGTTTTACACTTTTTACACTTTACACTTTTATTTTTAAATTGGCTGAACTAATCTAAAGTTAAGCGAAATGATTAATTATGTAGTAGCAACTCTTTATAGATATCTTTAAAAATTATTTCCGAAGCTTGACGAATGTAACCGAAGCGCGTAATTTAAATAGTAGCTACTATACATATAATATATCACAGAATACGGCTTATACAAAAGTAGTTACATTTCAAATGACATCAACAATAATATTTCACTACATTTTGCTGTGCAACATATACATCTTCGTATTATGTTAGGGTAGGTATATGTGACAATATTCTTGCAAGTTATAGGTACTAGTTCACAAAACAACACACAAGAATACTTGAATGAACCCTATTATAATATAAATGCGCTTATAATGTCAATTACTAATATTATAAATGCGAAAGTTTGTGAGCATGTATATATGGATTTTTGTTACTCTTTCTCGAATGTCTGACCGGATTAGTTTGAAATTTGGAACTTAGATAGATTGTGGCCTGAATTAACACATAGGCTACTTCTAATCCCGATTGCAAAACGGGTTCCTGTGAAAACGCGGGCGAAGCCCAAGGCAACAGCTAGTGTTAAAATGAAATCAACAAGGACACAGAAAGACTTACATTTATGTCCATCACTCAAATGTCCCCAATGGAAATCAAATAAACCATGCCCCAAACACGAGGCGGATATTAGATACTATGCTCCTATCACTCAAAAGCTCCTCAAGATTTTCCGGTTTCAAATATAAAAAGTTTCTTTTAGCGTTTTCTTTTATAAACTCGAGAGACGAGAAACACTTCTAAGAATTGTGTAAACAAGAAGAAAACTCTTGACGATAGATTTGTTACGCGGGGTGTATATCTTTGAACTTATCTAGATATTGTGATGGTTTCAAGTTACCGACTTGCTGTCAAAAGTTTTAATTAGCATCGTGACTTTCTAGAAATGCTATTGAAAGTGCTATTTATATTTTTCTCCGGGTAGCCTCCGGGGCTCCCTTATATAGAGTACTTCTCAAAGTGGGCGACAAGGGGGCATTGTGGGTGATGGAGGATTCGAGGGGGCGGTAAAGGCCGCAGAAAAAAAGCGGGCGGTAGATGATGGTAACTCAAATTACTTCATTTTTAAATCCCCTAAAATGAAAATCTTCGGACACAACATCCAATTGTAGAATAGTAGTATTGTAGAAATATAACTTCACTACATAGTATAAATTAAGTCGCTTTCTCTGTCCCTATGTCCCTTTGTATGCTTAAATCTATAAACTATGCATCGGATTTTGATGCGGTTTTTTTAATAGATAAAGTGATTAAAGAGGAAGGTTTATATGCATTTTTTATACCCATGACAAGCCGGGGTGGACCGCTATTACACGATAAAATAGGTTAATGATTTTGCGTAGAAAAGACACTTGACATTGTATAGTTTTAGAATTGTTGCTCTCTGCTAAGAAAGGTCTTGTTAAGAATATAATTTTAACAAAATTCCAAAATTAAAAAGTAGGGGGCGCTACAAGCTTATTGATTTTCAAAGTGGGCGTTAGAAGAAATGAGTTAGGGAACCAGTGGAATAGACCATCTGCCAGTTTGACAGATCATTATAGGCTATTTTTCGCCTTCAATTCAACAACAAAACCACTGGAAGCGCTACGTAGCAACTTGCCCGAATAGAGATCTACCTCTTTATATATCCCTATTCCATATTTTCTTTCCTGTTTTGTCGCCGTGATTTGTTTACACTATAAGAAGAATACCCTAGCAACAAGACAACCACACACTTTTACCAGCTATGGCGTAGTACTATTAAAATTATGCGCTTCGGCTATATTCGTCCAGCTTCGGAAATCCGAATGTATTTTAAAGATATCTATATAGAATTGATATTACACATAATTTATCATTTCGCTTAAATTTAGAATAGTCTGCCAATTTAAAAATAAAAGTATAAGGTGTAAAAAGCGTAAAAAGTGTAAAGTCGAAGCGATTAGATTCCAAGTTTGTACTCATTTGCTGTTTTATCACAAAAAAATCAAATCTGGTCTCAGTAGTCGGTAAATTTATTAATGCCTCAAATTGCAACTCAGCATTTAAACCTATCGATCTCTCTACAAAAAAATAATCACTTATTGAACACATGTTATACTAAACACTGCCTAAAATTTGATACCCAACCAATATCATACAGTACTACTATTTAAATTATGCGCTTCGGCTTTACACTTTTTACTCTTTTTACAATTTATACTTTTATTTTTAGCGAAATGATTACTTCTGTGTAATAACAACTCTATGTAGAGTATAGAGAGAACTCTACATTCGGATTTCCGAAACTTGACGAATATAGTCGAAGCGCATAATATAAATATTACTACTGTACATCATTCTCGTGCAGCGTGTTAGATGTCAATTTTAGACAGTGGTTAATTAAGCAGGCATCTATTTTTTTTGTAATAAGGTGGCAGAACCCCTTTAAAGTGTCTCTTATCTATCGTTATAGTGTATATTATATCGTTTTACACCAGGAAATTCATCGAAATACTCTGATTTATGTCAGTTAATTATTTCTTACTATTTTTTAAATTTTTACCGATTCGATGTGGATTTTTTGTTTAAAAACTGATGTGAATTTTATTTTGTATACTAGTGGTTTTAGTTACACCTGAGAATGCATTTAACATGTACGTTGACATAATCGTCAATGATTATGAATGATTTTGTATTATTAAGTACAATTCAAACACCACTACTGGAATGTTAATAAAATTTACGAGGGACGATGTCGGAAACATCATATTTTGAAAAAAGATTATTCAAATTGCGACGGGGTAATGTAATAATTGAAGTCGGTTGCAGTTTCATCGCGCTTAAATTACATTAATCCAGGTCGCAGTAATCTTAAAAATAACTTTTCGACGCAAACAATATTTTACTAGCTGGCCCGGCGAACTTCATACATTTGGCACTCCAAATTCTCTGCTTAACCTGCAGGGGGTCGAATATATGTATGTATGTATAAGTTGAACTGTATGTTGAATTGTTTTTCTACATTCCTGATTGCAATTTATTTGATAACTTTATCCTAATTGTTGCTACGTCTGTAATTTCTAAACTTTAAAATCTTGTGACTTTATAAAAATACGTGAAAATCTAATAAACACATACTAAAAATCAAAAGACGAAAAAATTAAATCAGACAATGGATTGTTAAATCAAGAAGAGGGGTAAAATTTAAAAATGTAGGACGTAATTTAATTTTGTGAAACGTAATTTATATATGTTAAGATTATTTATCTTTAGCCTCAAAACATTGAAGTTACCGTAAAAAGTGAGAAAAAACCTGATGATTAATCTATGTTATAAAGTGTTAAAGTGTATTATAGAAAAGTGCAAGTGTTATTTAACAAAGTGTGTACAAAAAAATGCTCGCATTTTACGAGGTTAATAACACATGGCAGTTGCACCGAATGGAGAAAAATAATAAACTATTTTAAAATAGCAACACAAGTTTCGGTTATTTCGTGTTTTTGAACGACTATCTGTTGGTTGTATTTATTCTGTTTCTGCGTTTAGTGTGTTTATAAAATGAATGTTTCAGCGCAATCTCGTTCAAAACAGTTTCGCACGACTATTTTTAATCTCGTAGGTATTTATGAGTTTCAACGTTAGTTCATTAACAACATACGTCAATGGAATAGCTACCTAGAGCTTTTTCAATATGAGACGCAAAACGAGGTGCTAAAAGTTCGATGTGTCTGTCCTAAAGAAATAAACCAAATATACATTTATTTGTAAGCTCAATCTTCTACAAAAAAGGAGTGTTCAATTTTGACATGTCTGTATATAGTATGTTTGCATCGTAGCTATTTAACTGATTAAACAATAACACGTTTTTTTTGTGTTTCACAGAGGATACGGTAATGTAATATGCTGTATCTTTAAAACTGACGGGCGAAAACGCGTTTACACCTACGTTTCCAAGTCTGGTACACACTTAGTACAATACGTGGTATACATGATTCGCGATTGTGCCGCTGTGACGAACGGTCGATGTATCTAATAGGGTTTTTTTTATAAATTTTAAACAAGGAAAAAATTTCGCCCCAGACAGGCTTGAACCTGAAACCTTTCGTCTCTAGCCGACGAATGCTCTAACCATTTGAGCTATTGAAGATTCAGGTCCCGTGGCGATATTTTTGATTCCTTTCTTACCCGGTAACGCGGGTAGTTATGTCCTAAAGATACACAGTTCTGAGTACCCACTTAATGAGTTCATCGTTTTTAATGGCCATAACTTTCGTTTATCTCAAGGTATTTTTATTTTAACACTTGCACTCTGCTTGGGTTATTTTTTATAAATTATAAGGAAAGAAAAAAAAATTAACCAATTTTTTTTTAATTTTATAATCAAACGGTAATCGTGCGATTTGTAAATGTTATTTTGGTTTTATAATTCAAAGTATTTGCTTAATATTGCAAAGAACATTATTATAGATTACACTGGGCTTTTTCTGAGCTTTACTTGAGCTGTAAAAGATGGGATTTTGGTAATCAAAAACATCACATCCATTTTTATTGAAGATTATTATTTGTTTTAAAAATATGCAACATTTACGTTCTCGATTCAAATATGCAAACGTAAATGTAACACTGAAAGCACGCAGCCCTACCACGTGTTGACGCACCGCTCGACTGTAGGTATTTAATTCAAAAACAGGGCCGAGCTAAACTACTGTATATAATATACCAGCTGTTGCCCGTGGCGATGCCCGCGTGGTTAACGGTTCCACAGGAACAATTTTTGTTCTATGTGTGTATTAAATTTTATTAAAAACCGGTTCAGTAGATTTTGAAGGAAGGAGTAACAAATAAACCTACAAACTTTCGCATTTACAATATTAATAGGATTACCCAGCAATTGATCAAAACGGCTTTTATTATAATCATGGAAGAGCATTTGAGCGTTTTGTCATCATAAGTGAAAACTTCTTTAGCGATGTTGCGCACTTTTTTTGGAATGGGTAAAAACTTCTAAGCTCGCGTCAGGTCACCGATCGTAAAACGGCGCACTGCGCATGCGCGAATAAGACAGCGTAGGTCGCTTGCGCGAGATCTAAAATAAAACGTAGATTGCTTACATATTTCCGAAAAGTATAGGATTCGCAATGAATAATACCAGTACGAGTGAGTGTAAAACAATCGCAAAAAGTACTGCGGGTCAGCCCTTTGCGTTGATCTGCAATATTAAATAATTGTACTGTAAAGTGTAAACTGTTTCTTGCTTTGAATGCTTTGCAGTTTGTGGTAGATAAAATAGATATTAATTTAGTAAAATCTTTTAATTTGTTAGCGACTTGTAGGTATATCATAGTTTCTCAATTGATAGAAATTACAGTACAACATCGTGAAGAAGTTCAGCTGTTTTCGAAAAAGTTGTAAGTTTAACAAAGGAAATAAGAGTAGAAGGAAAATCGATATACACATATATATTACATTGAATTGAATTATGTATAAGTTTGAAAAAATAAATACTTCATCATATTTTATCTCATAAGTAATACTAGTTTAACTAGCCGAAGTAAATTATGAAGTGGCCGTACTAGTAGGTAGGTAGCGTACTGAAGTTTCGTGGTTTAGCACAGAGTACTAATAGGTACTAATTAAAGTACATTTTACGGATTGTACGATTACAGTGCAAATCTATATATTCCTCATAAATGATAGTACTTTCATACTGATAATTAAAGCAATTCGTCCAAAATTATTCCCTAACCATTCCAAAATATCAAAAATGCACAACGTTAATATTCAAGTTTTCACTTCTGCCAGTACTCCCGGAGTGCAACCCGTCTTTTTTTGTCTGTGAAACGGATTTTATACTCAATTTTTCAATCTTTTCATGATACAGTAACACACAGTAGGCGGCTCTCGTTATGGTAAGAAAAAAGACTTATACAGCATAAATGTAACTGGTGCGTCACTAGGTTACAAGCGGGGTCTTAGGACATATGTACAACTCTGATCATCACTCTTCCTTCCAACATGGAATTCCAGAAAGGAACACGAGCAAGAACGCTATGGCTATGGACAACAGTTAACGTATATACTTTGTTTGTGTAGTCTTAGGGGTAGAAAGTAGACTTGCACACGTGGGCCATAGCACAGCGACTCACTACGCAGTAACATCTAGGGACTCTATATGCGTCGGTTGTCTATTACCTTTCTTTGTTCTCTCTTATAAAATGCCTTATTATGTACGCTGCGGCATTTGTTTATTTTGGTTACAATTTTAGTAAGTAAACCAAAATAGACAAGAAATAAGTGCAAAACATGTTATTTTAAAGATACTTCCGAACCTTGTCTGAATCTATATGATTTATTTATGAGTCTCTTTGATATATCTAAGCCTTGAATTTAGTTTCCTCCAACCCAGTTATTAGATTAGAAAATTTATTATGAATCTCGGCCCTTTCAAGTTAGTAGTATGAATAAATCATTAACCTTTTAGTATTTAGTTAATTCTAAACATACACAATTCAATTCTGTAACATTTTGATAGTTTATGGCAAATATGGTTAAACTTGTCACATTTTAAAATTGTTAATAAGAAGATAAAAAGATATTGGTTACATATTTATAAATCGATCTATAGAGTAAGATAGTACTGCAACGGCAAGCACTGGTATTATGGCGGCAGACAAAAGTAAGGCGGTAGTACAAATCCTTGCGAGTCGCTGCGAAACTCAAACACTTTGTCAGCTTCACTCTGTTAGTGACGGTAAGCCTATACCAACCACCAACCATTTATTTATATTATTATAAAAAGAGAGGGAAAGTCACAATGTAAATTGGGTTATAATTCAATAATGCGTAGTCCGACTCTGTAGACTGTCTTATATTTATTGTCATTGTTTCGTCAAGGCATGACTTCCGTATTTTAAAAATTACGGACACAGCAACACTCAGTGTATATTCTTACGTTATTTAACGCGTGATCCAATTTTTCTATTTCTTTTTTTGTTTTGAAACATGTTTGTTTGGGTAAAGTAGCCGGAAGACTCATATATTACACGTACAGAAGGGTTGGATTCAGTAAGATTACCCTAATTATATAATAGGCATCATTTATAGATATCAAAAATGAAAACAGACCGTGGGAACCTGAAGAGCGACGAACACGAAAGTTACAGCGGGCAAACGGGCAAGCCTCTGGTATCTTTTATGCCACTCCACCATGTCTTTGGTTGCCTTTTTACAAATTGCCTGACAGGTGGCAGATGGCCTTTTCTACACAGAGGACCCGGACCAGCATGAATAATATCCAACTGAAACTAGCGGACACATAAACACAAAGTTCAAAGAAAGAAAAATTCCACTCCTGACAGGGTTTGGACCTGAATCTTTTCGTCTCAAGCCGACGAATGCTCTAACCATTTGAGCTACTGAGGATTCAACTATTGTGGCGAATATATTAATTCCTTTGTTTACTATTTATGCGGTTAGTAATGTGCTATATATACAGTTATGTCTAATATAAAAAAAAACTAATAAACAAGTTCATTTTTGCAGATGAAATTCAAATTTATAATAGTCATATCACAAATAGATAAACAGATATAAAACTTTTCGAGGTTTTTTTTGGAAACTAAAAGTTTTGTAGAAGTTTTACAAGTGATCGGGAGAGAAGTTTTTCTAGCTTTAGATCTATCACGTATATTTGAAGCCCTATGGGCTTTCGCATAAACTCGTTCAGTTTATATGGGAAAAAATTATACGCTGTTTTGTTATAGGTTCCTTTAAATCCAGATAAAATTATTTCACTTGCAATTTTCCGCTAAAAAAGGTATACGTACTATGCCGTAAAAAACAGGAAAAATATTGCGCTATAAATGGATTGGACTTTTCGGAAACCTCCAAATATATCCAGCTCCACACAACACACACTACTAATCTGTTTACTAGGTGGTAGAATTTCACAGCGACTCACCCGGATTGGTTCCACCGCCTTAACTATTCCTGCCGCCACAACGTCATGACGTGTTCCGGTTTGGAGGGTAAGGTAGCCGATAAACTTACTTTTGCTCGAGGCCTAACATCTCGGCCTCAGGTTGGCAACGCACCATCATCACCTTTGGTGTTTCTAGGCAGCGTTTATGTCTTTTCACCAGGAAATCCGTCTGCTTGTTTGCCTTCCAATATCATAAAAAATATATATTACCACCAACAGTACACACACTACTAAAAACTCAACGTACGTTTCGCTTTGTAACCGAAGCATCATCAGGAGAATTCGACTGCACTTTACGAAGGTCGAATAGATACATCAGTTTAATGGTGTGTGTTGTGTGGAGCTGGATATATTTGGAGGTTTTTTGCTTCCAGTATGTCCAATTCATTCATAGCGCACTACTTTTCCTATATTGTCACGCCACAATACGTATACCTTTTTTTAGCGGAAAATTGAAAATTAAATAATTTTATTTGGATTTATTCTGTCTTTTTTCTGGTTAGCTATCTCCCCATAATTTTTTAGCCAAATCGGTTTAGCATGAGTTATAAATAGTGTATAACAAGACTTTCTTTTATATTTATACCTATATATAGATTTGTTACACTGTACCTACATAAAAAATAAAAGATCGAGGTCTTGGAAAAAACATATCTTATTTTATTATTGCAGAGGTATTAGAATATTTTTCCTCTTTTATGTAAATAGCATTCATTTCGCTGAATATCGAATTTCGGGTACGAATTTTCAAGTGTCCTTTTCTTGAGTACGGCTAACAAAGAGAAAATTGTCACGGTCTGAGGAATAACGTATCCTTGAAGATACCGTTTTTACCACAAGAGCTTCAGGGCCCGAGCCCTAGGCCTCAAACCACTCAGGAGCTTTCAAAGTCTAGTGTCAAAGTATTTTTGTTTGTCTTAAAAAATATCTTCACTCCTATATCCCCGCGGAAGCGAAATCAAACCTGATATATATAAAAATTACTTCGCACATCTTTCTTTTTTAACTGCACTTTATGTACTGGACTTTTTTTCATCCGTTTTGCGTGGTCTTCACATCAAGCCTGAATGTATGAACCAATAATATTGCCAATTTTTTTTATTATGTTTGTTATTGCCAGAGAAAAGAAGAAGATAAATGACGTTTTTTTTTATTTTAGCACTAGCCCTGTGCTTGGGTTAAATTTCTATAAATTTTAAAGAAAGGAATTAAAAATTTCGCCACGAGACTTGAATCCTCAGTAGCTCAATTGGTACATTCGTCATTGGAGCATTCGTCGGCTTGAAACGAAAGGTTACAGGTTCAAATCCGGTCTGGGGAGAAATTTTTTCTTTCTTTAAAATTTATAGAAAGATAAATGACATTTATAGTCAAGAAAGGACAATGTCTGTCGGCTCAGCTAGTTTTTCAAGTTCGATTCGTTGTCTATAGAGTTGCCATAATACCTTTTATATCCCGTAAAAAAATGGTTTCAATGGAGCGTAGGATTTTTTTTTAAAATAGGCTTAGTTTCTATACTGTGTCATACTTATACTGTGCTCCAGTAGTAGTCTATAGCTTCATGGTTTAACGCTCTAAAATGCTAATTAATTATTACAATCCTTAATTGTTTCTGTAGTTTAGATATCAGTATAATCAAAACTTTAATATTTAAATTTTAATTCATTCTTAATATCGTCTTTGTTTTCAAGCTATTTGTTGTTTGACTTGACTTAATGAGGTCCCGAATTCGATCCCCGGGTCGAGCAACAAAAAGAAAATGTGTTAGATTTGCCACCAAAAGAGGGTATAATCCTGTGCCTTATTTTTAATTTTGGGCCTGAGCATAGACCAGCCTGAAATCCCGGGAGAGTACTGGGATTTTACGGTAGTTAGCCAGTAAACTTACTTTTACGCTAGGCCTAACATTGGCAGCGTACCATTACAACCTTTGGTGTCTCTAGGCGGCGTGAATTTCTTATCATCAAGAAATCCATCTGCTTGTTTATTTCTTTAGGTTTTGGCAATCTCGTTAGTATTTTTCCATTAGTCAAATAGAAATTTGCATCAAATTTTATATCAATTATAATTAGTCATCAGTCATAAGTCGTCAGTAAGTCATGTCAGGCTCTTGGGTAAAGCGGTGGCCCTTTTACACAAGCTCATGTAATGAGATTTGGCGGCAACGAGGAAATACACGATACGCTAATTTCTTTATGATTATTTCATTTGTGCACTTTCACTGAACAAAATGCCACCAAAATTGACTAATTTCACTCAATATTAACACGAAATTCAATAATTATGACAACATAGTGAAAAGGTATAACCCGTTTAGTTTGAAAGTAAGTCTAAAGGCATTCAGATTTAAGGCAACTAGTGTCATATGATTTAGGTGAATAAAAAACATAGCAAACTTATTTTTTTTATATTTTTTATATCTATAAATGTTGCCCCAAACTGGCTTGTGTGGTACATGAATTTACCGAATAAGCTATTGCTCACGATTGTATTCTACGTATATAAGTTATTCAATCAATTTCATTTTCTCTTTAAAAATACTGATAAAAAATCTGTGCTTATCCCGAAGTTATTGTATGGAAGCGAGAGTTGGGTATGTCAGAAATAACACGAAAGTAGGATTAATACGGTCGAATTGACAGCGCTACGGAAAATCCCCGGTGTAACGCTCGCTGACCGCATTCGTAACAGTGAGATCCGAGAAAGAGTGGGATTTGAAGAAAGTGTTGGTGTTAAAATGCGAAAGGGTTCATGCTTCAGTGGTTCGGTCATGTGGAAAGAATGACAGATGAAAGCTTGACAAAGCAGATATACAATGCGAATGTGGATGAGTGTAGGTACCCGGGGAGACCAAGGTTGACATTCTATGATTATATCACTCGGATATTATTCGAGGCTGGTGTCAAGAGTCTCTGAAACCAACGTGTTTGTTAGAAAAGGGTAATGAATGCGACAGAAGAAGGTTTGTCAGGATCGCGAGGTCGGGCACTCGATATTCTCTGCCTACCCCGTAAGTGACTTGGCGTGAAGATATGTATGTATGTATGTATTTATGTATGTATGAAATTTGCCTATCTTTCTAGTGTTCATACACTATTCGCTAGCTAATTTTAATTTTTTTAATCGTTTAAAAAATTGTAGCTTGACTGAATAACAAACATTAAATTATGTACAAAGAAATTTGATTAAATAAAAATAGTTTCCATTTCGCGTGGTCATCGCATTACGCCTGAGCGGCTTTGATCACTCTTTTTTTGTTATGTTCGGTAAAGTCTTATGAAAAGATAACAAAAAATGGGAGAAAACAATGCTTTACTTCATACAAACATAAGTTGCCCGGGATTGGATGTGTGCCCGTTTGGTATGCCATCTATCCTATAATGGGATTTAGTATCTTCGGCTAGTCGTGTTTGCCCTAGTTGTGCCCCTGCCTACGTCTTCGGGAATATGGGCTTGAAGACAGTTTTTGTCTTGTTTTAGAAGTTTTCTATCTTTAAAATTTTTATTCAGATACCATTGTACTTGGGCAGCCCAGGCAGTGCGCCTTTGCCTTTCTCTTCAGGGGTATAGGCCTGAAGATAAATGCTTTTCTGGACTCAACTAATATGCTATATAAATTAACTAGCGGCTCGGCCCGGTTTAGCACGAGTATAAAATATACATTCGTCTTTATCTATTAAAAAAACCGCATCATAATCCGTTGCGTAGTTTGAAAGATTTAAGCATACAAAGGGACAGAGGAAGCGGCTTTGTTTTATACTATTAAGTGATACGAATTTCAAACAAATTGTCTTAAGCTCTGAAGTGTTAAATATAACATGACGTACGATCACAATGCGATTTTTCGAAACTTGATTAACCGAAGTGTGCGGATACTAGACAAATGATTATCCATAAAATATGAAAAATTAAACAAAAAGAATCATGAACTATAATAAACTATACAAATAAATTACCTCAAAGACCTAGTTTTTCAGTTAAAGAGCAATCAAATACAAAACCTTTAAAAAACATCACTAATTTGTGATATTTAAAGTTTATTCTAGCAGTCCGATGAGGCTAATTTTTAAAAAATTTAGAACAGTACAAAATACAACTTTGAAAAACAAATAAAAGGTAAAAAACAAAAAAATAACATTAATATTCCTGTATTTTGGGAACGTGTCCCAATTTTTTTATTTTTATTGATAATTGTTTGTCTAGCACCCGCATATTTCGTGGGTGGTGGGACTAAGTTTTCAAACTTACATTGTATAATTATTCAGGATTTTTTCTTGAAAATTCTAAGTAGTAAAGATACATACAGTACACACATTTTTTTTAAATTATTTTAATTTTATATAAATGTTGAATTTATAGAAGTGCAAATAAAACTAATTCGAAAATAAAAAAAATTTAATCTACTAATAATTCTGATATGCCCAAAGGCTCTGACCTGTCCTAATACGGCCCTGTTTGAAAGGTGACATTGACGTCTCTATATTGTATCGGCACTGCAATTTCATATTTACATTTTAATGAATTTTTGTAAGACATGTGCCCTTGTGAGACGTGAGGTTACTGTTCAGGGAAAAAATGTAAATTGGAAGAGTATGGTAATTTTGTCTGGACAAGAGGATCCCATGTCTTTTATTTATGTGACATGTCAGCGAACAACCACACATCTCTCCTGAAGGTAAGAGATAACAGTGGCGTAGAGAGACCATAGATTTTGCAGGTGCGTCAGTGTACTGTCCGGGCCGGAACATGGTCATTATGGTTGAAGGACTATTACTACTGTGCAGTGGATCCACAGCACTCTATCACCAGTAAAATTAAAAAAAATCATTGATGCCCGACATATATGTAATGCTTATAACCATCTCAATCAAGTCAACTTTCAGAGAAAAAAAAAGCATCTATCCATCCTTTCAAAAGATATGATAGACACATACACACACGCACACAAACACACAGCGAGAAACGTCAAACTTACAACACCCCTTGTTTGTCGTCGGGGGTTGACGACCTATGGAAAAAGAGATTTTTACATATATATGTAAATGAATTTGGCTGTAACTCTCAAAATATGTAATAAATTATTTAGTGTATATTTATGGTATCACAATAATACAATAGTTTCGGTCTTACTATGTTTGTAATCGGAAAAAAAATCTTTTTGAAGTTAAAACTTCTTTAGCGGCGGCAGCACTTTTTTTTGGAATGGGTAAAAACTTCTAAGCACGCGTCAGGACACGTGACCTGATCGAAAATTCGTAAGACAGCGCAGGGCGCTTGCGCAAATATGACGGCGCAGGGCGCTTGCGGGAACGTGCGTGTTTTCGCGTTTGTAAATATCAAAAATGCACAACGTTAATATTGAAGTTTTCACTTCTGCCGGCACTCCCGGAGTGCAACCCGTTGTTCTTTCTTAACTTAGAAACGCTCTTCTGTGAAATACCTTAAATTTTACATGTTTGCTGATATGTATCGATAAATGACAAAAATACTGAACGCACTATAAACTAAAAATTACAAATACAAAATTAGCATTAGCATTTCGACAATACGTTTAATAATACTCATTCGTCGCTTTGGAATAATCCTGCAATTGGAATGGCATACTATAATTACATTGTATAATCTACCGAAGTATTTCAATCCATTTGGAATGCTTAGCCAAATAATTAATCAAATTAGTCTAAATACCAGTCTATGCGTTTAAGTTAGAGGTATTTAAATAACAATCCCAAGAGTTATATCACTTTTCAGGTTTTATAAATCTCATATCACTAATGGCCGCCCATTGTTCGAAATTCGACCATAATAAAATTTAATATCTTTGATAAGAACGCCATCTTTATTTCTCAAGATCAACTGCTTTGTTTTCTGAATAGTTAGTGCGCGTTATCATCAATATATTTGTTTGTGTGTGTATAATGCATGGTAGTGTGTATAATGTTTTATTTTTTAATTTAATACACTTTCTAAGCATTATTGTTGAAAAATATTAGCGTTCTGCACTTCTCCTACGCATAAGCTACAAGTATGCCAAATTTGAAACTCCTTCGTCCTCGCAATTTTTGTGAAAAGGGGTCCAAAGTTTTTGCTTCACGTATTAATATTATGATAATATATCATAAAGTAGTATTCTTTTTTTTGTTTGATATGTTTCATGTATAATATTTTTCATTTTTTTTTCTTTCCGCTATAATGTGTGTAGTGAATGTTTGTTTTCTTTCTTTCTTTCCACACTTAAGACTTCAGCCGTTTACATCAAATCGTATGTTTATAGTGACATTATAAGATTATTTTGGAAGTAAAAGCAGCATGCCTTTATTAATACAACGTGTCAGGTAGTAATCAGTAAATCAGTATTATTTCAACACTAGTTGACTCGGCGAACTTCGTTCAGTTGGCACTGTCTGTAGTGGCATTGGGCGTGAAGACATGTATGTAAATATTTGTGAGATAACAGGTACATTCAAATGTTTTACATTCTAGATTTCAATTATGATGTCATCTTATAGTAATTAGTATGTGTAGTTAACATGTCTGTAATTTCTAAACTACAAAACTTACGAGCTAAAGAAAAATGTGGAACTATTGGTAAAGCACATACTACAAAACATTATAAAAATAAACAAAATCGGACTACGGGTAAATTAATTGTTTCCCAATTTACATTTTGACTTTTACCCCACACGCGCGGGAAACTCTTTAGTGCATAAACTATATTCTGTGATCTTCCTCGGAGTATGAAGTATTTACTTACCTAATTTCGTTGCATTTGGTTCAGCAGATTCTGCACCTGCATCTATTTTTTTAATATCTTCAATGTTTAGAATTTGCTTTTCTATATTTTATTATAAGCATATAGATAATAAACATAGATTCTATATTGTGATCAGGTAGTGTTTTAAGAAAAGAGTAAATTCTTTTTAAATATAAACTTATATAGGTAGTGCCCTTTTATGTGCGGCGACAAAATGAAAAAATTAAAATATGCTATCATAAAATAAAATCAATTAAAAACAGCACTGGCGACGAAATAAGGTTTTGATATGTGTTTGTTTTGACCGAATAAAGATATAGATATAGACGTACATAACATTGCCTCAAGCATCGTATTAAATAATATTGCGCCATAGTGAAGCCTACGGTCGAACTAAAGATCCTGGAAACTGGCTGTCGTTGATGAAATATGCACTCGTATATTATGTCTAATCTTTATCGATCAGGTGAAATAACAGAATTAACAAGTTATTTTAGTAATTGAGTTTTATTTCAGTATTTATTTATCCGTTTAAGTACAAAACAAACATACAAGATATAAAAAAATGTACAAATCTTACGTCTTATCGCTCAAAGTAATGTCTGCCAGACAAATTTAAAAAGAATGGCAGGAAATTAAAGAGTTGCAAAACAAAATAATGGATCACAAATATGTATATGTGATACAACATTTAAAAAAAAAAGAAAATTATAGTTCAAGCTCAAATAAAACAAAATGTTGGTGGTGATTTTATTGCACACTCACTAAACTTATTTCAAGTTATCTCTGTCTTCTTTCAAGTAATAGAAAGAGACAAAACACTTTTAGCGCTGTCAAATTTGACCATACACGATATTTCTACAGACGTTTAACCTATCACTTTGAAAACGTTGTTAAAAAACATCACAATTTGAGTTGTTTGGACTAATCTGCCATGTCTAAAACGTTCCATCTCTTTTGTTTTTGTTTCATTTGTAAAAGATAGCATGCATCTAAAATAATTTTACTTTGTGTACAGCAGAATGACTACCGTCAAATATTTGTTTTGAAAACAATATTTTCTATTGTTGTTTTATTGAGTAATCTGATAATCGATAGTGTTATTTAGTTTTGAGTAGGAAAGTTATAGTTTTACTAATACTGGATCTGTAAAGTGACGTCACAGAGCAAACTCGGATTTTTAATCATGGAGACTAAAATGACATTTGGTTGGTTGCCAGTTTATCGCAACATAAAAATAGACTTGTGCCTAAGTGATCGTATACTGTGATTGAATCTTTTGTTTACAATGAATCTCGTGTAACAAATTGATTAAATATCTTGTAAACAAATTATTGAATAGGTTATTGTTTATGAATTTACATTGATCAGTATACGTGGCTTGGTATGACTAAAATGATAATATTCGGAGTGATTTTTTTTTAATGTGTAACATTGGTATCATTGCTAAAATTAAAATATTAAATAAAATCGAAATATAATACGGCCACTCTAAAATGTAAATTGTAACTGCAATTATGAATTCATTTACTAGTATTATCTCGTATCGTAATCTTAAGCAAGTAATTTTAAGTTTAAACTATTCAGATCTTGAATTACTCATATTTTTAGAGTAATCGTCAGCGAAAGACAAAAAGGTGCAGTTTTATTTTATATAATTATTTTTTTTTCTTCACGCCCATATCCCCGAAGAGGTAGGCAGAGGCACAACCAAGGCACCCACGACTAGTCGAAGACACTAAGTCCCACAATGTGATAGGTGGCAAGCCTATCGCCAACCGGGCACATTTCCAATCCCGACCAACATTTCTTTTTTTTTATTAGAAAATTGGAAAAATCCAATTTTTCTTTTTGTTGGCCGACCCGGGATTCGAACCCGGGACCTCATGTAGTCAAGTCCAACTCCCGGACCGCTAGACCACACAGGCGATAATCTTATTATTTTATATAATCCTGTTTTATTATTTTATTCTTAATATTATTACTTCGTTTAAGATATACTAACTAAAATATGACTGTATTAAGTATACTTTATGTTTAATATCTCATACTAGTTTGAAAGTAAATATCATAATTAATTTAAAAAGTATTTGGCCGCAATTCCGACTCAGTGGTAGTTTATAAAACTATTGACGCGCACAAATACCATTTGTATGATTAAGTTAGATAAGTTTTTCTGATTCTGATTCTCAAATGTTGTTTTTTTTTCATTAAAAATGTGAAAGTATATCACAAACATGGAAGCACAACTAAAAATAAAAATTCTGATAAGGAGATGGGTTAATAAAAGAAAGACGTTGTACGACTTTGACATCTAACAAATTAGACATATACTAACACATCTTCACGCTAATCCCCTTACGGTTTTAGCAGAGAGTATCGAGTGCCAAATCTCACTTACGCAGACCTTTCGGGCTGTCACTACATTCATTACCCTTTTTATACAAACAAGCGGGAATCGGAGACTCTTGACGCCATCTTAGGATAATGCCCGAGCGATTTGACCGTGGAATATCAACCTCGCTCATCCGGGTACATACATCCACCCGCATTCGCATCCATGTTCCTAGACATCTTAAAAATAAGTTTTGATTTTCCACTAATATTGAAAGCCTTTCAGTTTCATGAAAAATAATAATTACACCATAAATAATATTATAGTTAGTTTTAGCAATTATTTTCAACCATCACCATTAGGTCTCGGGGAGTCGCTGGATGCAAGCGGCTGGTGACCTTGACTTGTGGCGCTTTTTGGGGGAGTCCTATAACCAGCAGTGCACGTCCTCCGCTAGATGATGATGCAACCCTTTTTATCTTTTTGACGTGACAACGTCTTAAATTAGGTTGTGGCTCGGAGTCACTCTTGAAAAAGTGTAACGCCCGGTCACGTCTGTTACGATGAGTCACCGAACGAGAGAGAGGCCCGCCGGACCGGTACAATGTTTTAGTAAACAAAATATATTTCTATAATTAAAATTTGTGCATTCTTATTTTCATTCAATTCCTTGTTCCTATTGTGCAATTCAATAATATTCATATCAATAAATATTTTATCGAGAAAAAGACGTTGTCACGTAAAATCTTCGCCCGGTTGGACACCGTAGATGTTACAGGGTCGATATCTTATGTACGCAGGCCACGTGTGCATGTCTTCTGCTACCTATTTTCTAGTGTGGAAAATGACAATGCCGAGTATTGTCGTAATGGCAACGTTAATAGTTAAGGCGGTAGCAGAAATCCGAGCGAGAGCAGCATTTCACTCACAATTTTTTTTCCAAAATTTTTTGAAACTTGCTTATATTTTTGTGTTCATTTTATGTTAAGACTACGCATAACTTTTTACAGAGTTTTTTTTGTTATGTACACTGAAGTTCGTAAAAGTTAATAATAAAACCGACTTTACATGCAACCATTTTTTTGCATATGCTATCCCACACTTTTGGATTAAAATAAACAGATATATAATAAGTACAATTTTTGGAAATTAAAAACAAAGATGATTCACTGAAAACATCGTAGAAAAAATTAGTGAGCAAAGCGCAAAAAATGTCCCTAAATAACTCATCATTCATTAAACAAAATTAATTGTTTATGTTACTAAAAATTTGTAACCAGGTAGTATAGACGTAAATAAAGTCGCTATCTCGTGTAAAAACTTTTAACAAGGAATATACATTATATAAATTTATGAAGCAGAAACATTGGACCTCATTTTACGAATAGCCGACGAGGAGTATGAAATTTGGCACACTTTTAGTTTAGTGTGTAGGAGAAGTGCAGAACGCTAATAGTTTTCAATAATAAATCTTACAAAGTGCATTAAATAAAAAATAGGAAACTATATATACCACCATGCAATTGACACACACAAACAAATATAATGATGATAAAATAACGATAAAAGATCACAGATGGCACACAAACTATATTAATGAAATTTAGAAACAAATTAGTTTGTCTTGATAAATGAAGATGGCGTTCTTATCAAAAAGATAATAATTTAATAACTTATGCATATAATTTATTACGGTCGAATTTCTACCAATGGTCAACATCTTCGAACGAGCCACACTTTCAACACTTAGCTCTACGCTTGCAACATTAAAATAAGAAAATTTTTAGCTAACATTTTACCTACTTAAAATCACATTGTAGTATTATTTCACCGTGTATACCAAAGTACAACTTTATAGTGGACGTAATATTGTGCGCGAGGATTCGACGACCCAGTCGCCACAATAAATTATATGCTAGATTATTTACCTAGTGCAGTCAGTCATAACTAGATAAATAAATATCTCTGGACAAATTACATAAATTGAATATGACTTTGGGTAAGCATGTTACATTGTGTTTAGCTTGTGTCAGTCAACGATTTTAATACATTCAAAGCTTAAATAAACACTAGAATAAATTTAATAAACCCAAGCCTGGAAAGAAGACACCTAGATGTTCATCACACAAACAACTGCCCGCGTCGGGAATCGAATCCTCGCGGTTGTTTGATTGAGTTAGGCATGTACGCTAGCCCCTCGACCAACGAGGCGGTCAAATAGAAATAGTCAAGGGATGGTAGATTGGTGTAACTCATCCATATAGTTTCCACATTGCCTATTCCTGCTGCTATAGCATCAGTGTCGTTTCCATGTTCAGTACTAGTAAGTAGAGCAGCGGGTAGAGTTGCAGTCATGGTCCAAAATCCTGTCCACGAGATAGTAACATACTAGTAAAAACTATAACTTGTCTGTTTTTTTTATGATATTGAAAGGCAAACAAGCAGACGGATTTCCTGACGGTAAGATATTAACGCTGTCTAGAGAGACCTAAGGCGGTAATGGTGCGCTGCCAACCTGAAGTCGGGATGTTAGGCTTTGAGCAAAAGTAAGTTTACCATACATTCTGACCGGAACATGATCATGACGTTATAGTGGCAGGAACAGTTAAGCCGGTGGTACCAATCCGGATGAATCGCTGTACAATACTACAACCTAGTCAGATGTCACGGTGTTAGAATTATCAAGCCTATGCTCGTCTTTTATGAGCTGCCTGGCAGGAAGGCAGATGGTCTCTTCTGCAAAGGAGCCCGGACCAACACGGGGAAAGCTTGACTCGAAAGGGTACAGGTTCAAATCCTATCTGGATCGAAATAATTTAACCCAAGCACAGGGCAAGTGCTTAAATAAAAATACCTTGAGAGAAACGAAAGTTATGGCCATTATAAATGTGAATTTCATCTGTAACGATGAACTCTTTTAGCAGGTACTCAGAACTGTGTATCTATAGGACATAACTATCCGCGCTATCGGTAAAGAAAGGAATTGAAAATTTCACCATAAGATTTGAATCCTCAGTAGCTCAAATTGTTAGAGCATTCTTTGGCTTTAGACAAAAGAGTATAGTACCAAATCTTGTCCTGGGCGATTTTTTTTTAATTTGTAGAAAATCTAAGGCGTCTTTCTCTTTTCGTAAGAACAGTGTCTGCTACATTAGAATGCCATAAAATTTGACGCCTTATGTTATAAGTATGCTTGCAAGCATCACGGTAATGTCCCAGGTTGAAAGTAATGGAACCTTAAATTATTTATTGAAAGATTTAAATGCGAGCATCTTCATGCCCATATCCCCGAAGATGCAGACAGAGACAAAACACACAATTAACGAAGGTACTATTTACTGCCACAGTGTGATAGGTGACCAATCTATCTCCAACCGGGAATTCAAAGAACCCCAAATAACGTTGATTTTTTTTAGAAAATTGAAAGAGCACATTTTGAATTGACTAACTTGGGAATCGAATCCAAGACCTCACGTTGTCTGTCAGAATAACTAGATCGCAAAGGTTAATAGAGGATAAATAATCTTTGTACCTTACTGCTTTTGGAAAAAGAAATTGATTTTGCAGTAGACGGTAAATTTCAGTGTTCAGCATCTTTCATGGAGAATTTCTGTTGAATACTAAACACCTTATCAATAAACATGTTGGTAAAATGTATTTTAGAGTTTTCTGCACTCGTGCGATTACTTTTGTGACGGATTATGGAATCTGAAATATCCAAACTTCTCTACCGTCTAGCGATCCAGCGTCAGCCTTGATTTATTTGAAATCCCGGGATCGATCTCCTGGCTAGCCAACGAAAAGATTAAAAATGTTTTTTTTTTCAATTATCTAATAAAAACAACATTATCCAACATCGGAAGATAGGGTTTGCTTGCATTATTGCGGGATGTAGTATTTGCGGCTAGTCGTAGGTAGGTACACTGGTTGTGCCTCTTCCTAATACTCAGTCCATTAATTTTTGCTTTATTAGCATTTCTTTATCTACTTTCACCTATTTCGATGTCTATTTTTATTAAATTAAATCTAATTTTATCCACTTAGGTGACTTGGTAGCAAGATTACAGAAATATCAGCTTTCAGCAACATGCTATAAGGATATTCACTAATAAGGTTATTAAATAAAATCATATCAGCAAAAAACTAAAAATTATTAAATAAAAATAACTGAGTTAAAAAACCGACTACAAAACTAGAAAGTAAAAGTTGATAAATATTTTTTTAAAGTAATAAAGAATTAAGAAATGTTTGAAGTCGGTGCGAAGCCAATTTAATTTAATATAATTATTAGCTGGGCACCGACTTCAAACCTATTACAAAACAGAACATATAAATAATGGGCAGTATATAATTAAAATGAAATCTTTATTGCTTTTTACGTTTTAGTTTTGAAGTCGATTTTTTTAAATTTAGTTGTTTTTGTACTCAATGTTATCACGAATTTCAATAATTATAGGACAACTACGACCATCTTTTCTCTCGATCATGTGAAAACTGAAGTATAGTAGTCGTGGCCGTATAAGTACCCTTTCGCAAGAGTTCATTCCATAGTCAATTTCTGAGTTTACAACTCAAACAACTAAAAATGAAACTCCCACATCTGCTAATGCAGTCAGCGAGGACTGCATTTGCTACATTGAGATCTGAGAAAGAGTGGGGTCGAAAGTAAGCGCTGGTGTAAAAATAAGAAAGGACATACTCTGCTGGTTCCGTCATGCAGAAAGACTGACTGATAAAAGATTGATAAAAAGATGTACAACGCAAATGTGAATGGATGTAGGTATCTATGTACCTGGGCAGACCAAGGTTACGTCAATATATAAGCAAAACACATAATATAGTATAGTAATATATTATAAATAAATAAATATTCCTGGCCAAGTTACACAAATTAGAACTAACCCCAAAGTAAGCAAATTATATGCTTGTGTTATGGTTGTTAATCAACGATTCTAATACATAAAATACTTAAATAGATATAAGAATAAATTTAATAAACATTCAAACCCGGAAATGCAGATATCTAAATGTTTATCACACAAATGCCTGCCTCCGTCAGGAATCGAAACCCAGCCTCACGGTTGGTCAGTGTAGTTAGGCATGTACGCTAGCCACTCGACCAAAGTGCATTCCATGTTGTATCTTTCGTAAAATAAAAAGATTAAGATATTAATATATTAACTACCGTTTTCAGAATAACATTATTTCAGTAACTAAAAATGACACATTATTAACACGTTCAACGCGGGACTAATTTTGGCTTATGGCCGATGCGTTACAGGGTGCATAGGGCTGTTCCTGTACCCCCATTGTCGTGCCTGGTAAGGTAACAGTGGATTTAAAAGCTTAAATTTTCGTGAAAATCAAGAAAATGGTATATTTATCTATTCATATTCGTTAGGGAATAGTTGGTCAACATATTACTGGTTTCGTCGCGAGCTCTGATTATTTATATGCAAGATACAATTTAAAAAAAATACATGGTCTATTGACCTGGCCCAGTAACGAATTCACAGTGAAAACATAGAAATCGTAGTGATGCGACACAAATTATCGATATTGAAATAATGTTTCCTATAGATTTTATTACTAGGTCCTGAAATGATTATTGAAACACAAAACCTAATAGAAAAAGTATTTATTATCAGTATTAGGTTTGGTAAATGTGTCAATCATAAACGTTAAAAGTATTTGTTATTAATATTAGGTTACATATGGCTATCATAATAGCATTTCAAACAATATGCTTTGTAGAATGTCTACATAGTGGGATTTAATTTTTTTAACTTTTCTAGTTGCTTCGCGGCTGCTGAGCATACAACGTAGTTTTTGGTAGCATCCCATACATATTTTTCTTTTAATGCCTGTTTTCTCATAGGTGTGTTTCTTTTTCAAGGCCAGGACTCGAAGATGGTCTGCAAGAGAAGAATCGTATGAATCTTCTCAGGTATGACTTCTTATATTGCCAGTACTCTTTATGCTCAAATCATGGTTTCAACATGTTGAAATCTTACGTACTGACCTCGTATCTTACCGTTTAATCACTCTTACTCCATTTGTGTTCATTTTACCGATAATGTCACCTGTTTTCAGTTTTTTTGACCCTTTTTAATTTTGATTTTTCATACCGAAATATCTTTTTACGAATAAGCTCTTTAGCAAGACCTGTAGAATTGTAGAAATTATCGGTTACTACAATCCTTCCTCTATTCTCAAGACCTCTTATCAACCTTAGAACAGTTTCTTTGACATAATTTAGTTCTCGACCGTTATCGCCTTTGCCTGTGTATATGTTTAACTTATAAGTGTAGCTTTCTGGGGTATAGATTTTGTATAAACTTCAGCCTGCCTCGCCATGGAATCATACTGTCATCGTTGATTAAAAACTTGCCAGGCTCTAACATTGTTTGAAATTTCTCCAGTATCTAGAACACACGTTCTTAATCTTATGCAGTTTATCTGTGCTGTTAGCTTCCTCATGACTAAAGTGCCAAAATTTTATTAGTAGCAAAATCTGTATCTGTGCCGATAGCTTCACACCACTGGCCCGAACTTAAAAACGAATGCGCCCGCGTCAGTGTGGGAGCGGGTAGAATGACCTTGTCGGCGCCCAGGCCTATCAACCGCGTATCCGCGAGGATTTGAAATAATTATCAACCAGTGTGAATGACCTAGCATTCTTTTTACTATGTTAAAATATAGCTCCTGAAGACTGAAGCTCAAACCTGTGTTCTTCTTTTTTCTACACAAAGAATTACGCATGCTATGCTATTTGCACCGGAGAGAAAATGCAGTATTTCGCTCCCGTGCCCACAGAAAATACATACACTGGGTTGATTAGCCCAGTATCGCAATCACGCTTATTGCGATACCGGGCTATTATATATATCAAGAATATACCCAACTCCGAAATAACTTTTCAGATCTAATTTATGTAGAACCAACTTCAAGTCATAATCGTTAAAAAGTTATTGGCGGAAAGACCAAAACAAAATTATACGGACGAATTAGGGATTCCGTTTATTCTTTCTGCCAGGCAGCTTGTAACATCGTCGCTGACATCGTGACATCCTACTAGGTGGTAGAGTTTCGCAGCGACTCGTTAGGATTGGTAACACTGCCTTAGACATTCCTGCCGTCATTACGTCAGCGCTTGTCGATCACCTTTAGATACCGAACGCTGACCGCTTGAATGCTTGCCGTTGACGTGTTCCGGTTTGGAGGGTAAGGTAGCCGGTAAACTTACTTTTGCTCTAGGCCTCAGGTTGGCAACTCATCATTACCACCTTTGGCATCCCTAGGCGGCGTGAATTTCTTACCATCAGGAAGTCCATCTGCTTGTTTGCCTTCCAATATCACAAAAAAAATGTAGTATAATACATAAATATAATATTAACATCGAGCTTACAAAAACACTAAAATGTTTTTCCTTTGTCTCCAGATGCCAATAGTTATCCACGTTTATTTTCAACAAATTGTCACAAATTCCACGGGGATTATACTTTTCTGTGACCACAAATCAAACGATTGTCAGCAGAAAATACAATTATTTGTTCGGCACTATGAAACAAAGAAGAATGACGAGATTATATATATCGTGGAACCCAAAATAAGGAGTATTGTACATTATTGACATTAATGTATGGCTAAAGAGCAATTTATGCGAAAAACGGATATGTGCCCGATTTGTGATAGGCTTGCCACCTATCACATTGTGGGTGCTCTGGTTGTGACTCTGCCTACCTCTTCGGGGATATAGGCATGAAGATACTTTTTGTCTTTTTTAGAAGTTTTCTTTTTTTTTTAAATGTATTCAGTTACCATTGTTATGATCTTTAACAATATGAAAACTATAGGTCTTAAGTATCTTTTGATTTATTTTTGAATTACTGCCAACAGAAAGACGGGAACAACAGTTCCTTAAACCGTTACAGCTCGGTATTCAAAAGCAGTTTTTAATTTTAATTCAAATATAATAGACCTGATGAAATTCGAAAAGTTACATATTTAACATGTTTGATATCTATAGTAGGTACGTGACCTTTAATGCATATCATTGTTGCCATCAAGTAAAATAAAAAAAACTTTATTTTTTCCTTATTCTCAGTATGTAAAATTAGATTTTGAACATACCATCTAACAAAATCATAAGCCTGTCTAAAAGCTAGCTGTTGCAGTGATATAGCTATAATTACTGTTATATTTACTTATACTAGTGGTCGCCCGTTGGCCGAAATTCGTCCATAATAAATTTTAACATCTTGTTGATAAGAATGCCATCTTCATTTCTCAAGACCAACTACTTTGTTTCCAAACTTTGTAGTGCGCCATCAGTGATCTTTTATCGTTATCATCAATATACTTGTTTGTGTGTGTCAAATGCATGGTAGTGTGGGTAATGTTTTATTTATTGATTTAATGTACTCTGTAAGCATTATCATTGGAAGATATAGTTTTAGATTAAAAGGTAAGTGTGCCAAATTTTATGCTGATGTAAAATAAGCCTTTATTTTGCTAATTCCGCGTAAGCAGTGTAGCTGTTGTGGCAAACAATCCTCCAAACGACACAGAATGTGACAAGCCTAACTGACGTTCCCACCACCTACCTCCGCGACCACAACACTAATACAGGAAGAGCTCGGGAAACAATATAAATTGTCACGTTCTTTACACGTGACAACCCTACCTAAAGTTCCCACCTCCCACCTCCGCGACCAGATCACAAATAGAGTCCAAACACGGGAAACAAAACCACTTGTCACGTCCTTCGCCAACTTTGTCGAAGCACCGTACCGTACAAACGACGACACTTGAGGTCTCGTGTGTCGTCATTTGTACGGTCGAATTCCTGAGGACGCCTCGGTGTAGAGGCGAAACGTACGTCGAGTGCGATTTGGTGTTCTCTGTGGACGCACATCCCGCCTTCATGACGCCCAATTATAATCATTCAAAGACCAAATTTTATCAACATAAACTGTGCTTAGTAATCATTTATTTTGATAATGATTAATGTCATGATTAAAATAATCACGTTTGATTGTAGTCCAAAAAATACAAGATTTTTTAAATAAAAATATCGTTTGTGCCTCACTCTACATATATATATAGGTACTAGCTGCTACCTGCGGCTTCGCCCGCGTTTTCACAGAAACCCGGTGTGCAATCGGGATTAAAAATAGCCTATATGTTAATCCAGGTCACAATCTATCTGTCTTCCAAATTTTAGACAAATCCGTTCAGCCATTCGAGCGTGAAAGAGTAACAAACATCCATACATCCATACTTACAAACTTTCGCATTTATAATATTAATAGGATAGTGTGTCGCGAAACTTTTTTTATAGACATTTATAAGATCTACAATAGTTACAATTAGTTAGTAGTTACAATTAGTTAGTTGGTTTTTTTTTTACAATTAGTTAAAACATTTGATGGTTCTATCTTTTGTAGTTTAGGCAGAGTACGCAAAATAAGTAACTTTTCTGGTCGATTTTTTACACCTTGTGTCCCAAAAACCCAAATATGTTACGGAACCCTATGTTTTTCATAATAAAGTATAGCCTATATCACTCGTGGATAATGTATGGTTAATTGAACTCACCTTAAGTGAAATTTAACCAAAATATGTAAGGTGTGAAATGAATAGGCTGCGAAACTACTGGACCGATTTAAGAAATTCTTTTACCATTCGAAAGCTACAATATAATTTCGATGTTACATCTTCGAGATTTAAATAACTCATGTAGTCCGTTGCTCTATCTACTACATCACCACACAGTTTAGATCTTTGTTTCATTAAAAGAAAAATAGTTATTATATGTTTCACCTACCTATCGTCGGGGCGCTGTCATACCTAACCTTCATTCCTTTAGAGTGCACAATAAAATCATTATGCATTTCTTTATGGGCCAAACACACGTCAACATATACATCATATGTTTACATATGCTTGGTTCGGTGTCCCTTAAATCTCGAGAGACTCTGTAACATAATTTTGGTTCAAATTCACTTAAGGTAAGTCCAATTAAGCATAAATTATAATTTTGATGTTACATCCTCGAGATTTAAATAGCTGCTATGCTGTAGTTTAGCGCAGATGCAGAATGATTTTAGTTTTGTAGTTGACAAAATTAAGTTATTAAAATAAAGTTCGATGTAACGAACAAAATCACTATATTCCAAATTTTAAATAAAAATAATGTTTGTTTGTTAACAATCCTCATCGTTAATATAGGAACTGCGACTGTAGAATATTGCCCCAGCGAAGGCCTTATCTTGTTTGTTATCTAGTTGTCTGTGGCGATCGGCTCAAGTTGGCAAATATCGTCATTTTGTAATTTATAACTAATTAATTTAATTAACGGATTACTCCGAAAGAAATTGTTCAAAGTCCATTCTCAGTTTCTCAGTTCCATAACTTAATATGAGCTTTCATTCATATTGGCATTACAAGTCCACTTCCGGGATGATATCTTACCACCACATTAGGAACAGGGTAAGATTCCGGGATCATGTGCCACCACTGTGAAATTATTAACCATTCCGGATGATATCTCGTATTATCACTGAGGAAAGGATATAAAAAAATATTTCTAGATAATATCACCTACCATCACTGAGGAAATAAAACAACATAATATTGTCATTTGTTTAAATGTGGGTACTTCGAAAAAATGATTTTTGTTATTCATATAAAACTAACTATAAATGTAGATGTACTGATAAAACAATTTTAAACATTAATTTAAAATTAGCGAAAAATAAACAATGCAACTCTGACCTTTTATATCACCAGCACCACTTTTCTCGCTAGCAGAACTTTGTCGTTGCAGACGACGAATTGCTTTTTCCAATTTCCTTATTTTACGCATTATTTCGTCAACACTTTTATCTCTTTTACGTTAACTTTTCCCCATTTTAGTTTAATACTAATATAAGTATCTTCACGCCCATATCCCCGAAGAGGTAGGCAGAGGCACAACCAGGGCACCCACGACTAGCCGAAGATACTAAGTCCCACAATGTGATAGGTGGCAAGCCTATCGCCAACCGGGCACATATCCTATCCCAAGCAACATTTTTTTATTAGAAAATTGGAAAAACTCAATTTTCTTATTGTTGCCCGATTCGGGATTCGAACCCGGGACCTCATGCAGTCAAGTCCAACAACTGACCCGCTAGACCACAGAGGCGATCTACGAATATAATAATTAACTAACTAATATACGAATGTAATAATTAACTTTTTAATTTTGCACTGTGTAGTTGATGTGACACACAAATCACGAATGAAGGTTAGGTATGACAGCGCCCTGACGGTAGGTAGGTGAAACATATAATAACTATTTTTCTTTTAGTGAAACAAATATCTAAACTGTGTGATGATGTGGTAGACAACGGACTACATGAGTTATATAAATCTCGAGGATGTAACATCGAAATTATATTGTAGCTTTCGAATGGTAAAAGAATTTCTTAAATCGGTCCAGTAGTTTCGCAGACTATTAATTTCAAACAAACAAACAAAAAATCAAACCTTTCTTTCCTCTTTATAATATTAGTATAGATCAGAGGTTCCCAAACTTATTTCATGTAACGCCCACTTTGAAAATCAGTTGTTTTGTAGCGCCCCCCCCCCTCGTTTTTTTCTTGTAAATAACCTCAATAACATATTTGTTGCGCCTAGTTTAAAAAAAAACATTTTTTTCAAGATTTATACCGCCCCCCTCTAGGCTTCCAGCGCCCACAAGGGGGCGTTATCGCCCACTTTGGGAAAGGCTGGTATAGATAAAGCGTTTAGTGTTTATGTTTGAGAGTTTTACCTAGAAAATAGAGATAGTCATAATGTTGTGAAAATGTCATTTTCGGTGCTCAAACTTTAGAAATTACAGCGGAATTAAGTTCCACGATATAGCGATTTTGTTACGACTATTGACTTCAGATATTTTGACATGACCAATTCTTTCCATTTCATATTCTCTATTCCGTTTAACAATATATTATTCTATATCTACATTTTTGGCCGACTCAAAAAGTAGAAGGTTGTCAGTTTGACTGATTATGTTTTCGTATGTGTGTTCTGCGATTACTCTAGCAATAACTCTTTTATTTTATGCAGGTTTATAGATTACGAAGTAGTTTCATATCATTTAAGTCTAACTATAATACTTGAAAGTGCAGGCATTATTAACTATGACATAAGAAGCACATGACAGATCTTAATAAAATTTATTCATCCACGTTAGAGTCATAACCTGTCTTTCGAAAAGAGAATTATTAAATAATCGAATATGAAACAGTATGTAACAAATTTGTAGTTAGAGTTTTTTGCAGTTTTACTGATTTTTTTTATGTTTCTTATTTATTTATTATTCTTTTTTATTTCTTTTAAAACAACAAAACATTAGTTACCGCTACCGACAACGTCTGTAGACTTAGCTAATGTTATAATTTTGGATTAATATTATGCAAGTTAAATAAAAGCTTGTAAAAACACATTTATTCCTATGGTTTCATACTAATCGCTATTTCAATTTCAAATATTAATCAAATATTTTAAAATGTTATGTAAATTTCCACATTAATGAAAAAAACCATTGTATTGTGCTAGTTTTCATTTTCAACTGATTTTTAAGAAAGGATTTCATTCACGTACTTCTTCAAACTAAAAAAACTCAAAATACTTCAAAAAGTTTATATTGGATATAGGTATCAATTCCAACAATTATATGTTAGGTAAAAAGCAAGTGGTCCGTTGGTTCTGTTAAAATTTGATCAAGATCCGCCGGTTAATTATTAAGTTATTTACTTTTTAAACAAAGCATTTTTTTGTTTTTTTTTTTATTTAAAAAATAAAAGATCATTTAAGAAATTAGCAAGTTCTTTGTTCTTCAAAACTGTAAATTAACAGTTGTATGAATTAATGACCTCATTTAGAAAAATCCATTCATACTATTCATTAGTAGATAACTCGGCAAATTCGTAATAATTCGCGCACGAGAAAAACCCATTTGTAATGTATCGGTATACACACAATTAAGTCGTCTACATAATTTGTATTCTTGAGCCTTTACCATGTGTGTGTTTACGTTCGGTAAATTAGTACGTGTCGAAATCTATGACACTTTTGGTCTAAAAAAGTGTTTCTCTTAGTTACCAATAGAGGCGCTGTTCAAAGTTTTCATGCAAATAATTTGCGTGGACGTATGCGAGTGTAGTAACAGCTAGTACTCTACAAGCCGTAAACTTATGGTAGGAGCTCTAAGCCCTTACCATGAGTTTACAGCTTGTCTAGTTTATTCTACTCGCTACCGTCTCTGCAAATTATTTGTATGAAAATTTTGAACAGCGCCTCTATTGGTAACTAAGAGAAACACTCTTTTAGACCAAAAGTGTCATAGATTTCGATTACCAAACGTAATCTATGCCAACTAATGATAAAGGCTCTGAAAATTCGTTTGTCGAAACGAAGCATAGTATAGAAGTAGACATGTTATGATAGCCTCAAATAACAACACTAATAATATATCAACCTTAATATGGAAGCTCTATGATTGTAATTTTTGGAAACTAAATTAAAAAAAAGACAATTCTTGAATATCTTTTGCTGGATCTAATGAGTCATCGCGTTCTTCAGGTTTACTCTAGAACATCGATTTCATGGAAATCGGAGATTAAGACTAGACACTTTTTAACGTAAACTCTTGTACTTTTCCACAATACACAATATACACGTAATTCCACCATGGGACGACGATGAAAAGTATAGATTCTAATTAGAACCAGAGTTATGACACTTTTGAACACAATACTAGCGAATTATTAATAGACAATAAATTATTACTTCGAGTTCGTTATTTTTTAAACTATGTTAATATTTCGCTAGTGTTGTGTTTTACGGTACAAAATGACATAAATCCGATTACAATTTCAAAGTTGCATGAAAGCGAGGTACGAGAGTAAACCTAGTAGTGGATCTTTTTCAAATTATACAGACGCGTGAAAAGAACCTTTTGTTTAGTCTATGTGAAATAAATACTTTTCCATTCCCATTCACATGCTCAATCCCAATGATATTACCATTTACATTTCCATTGCCATTTTTGTTTCCAGTCCCGTTCTCATTCGAATTTCCGTTCTCATTCTTGTAAAATAGCGATGCAGTAGTTATATTTATTTGTTGTGTACTTTTCCGACGAACTTCGCTACACCTGTTCAGCTTATATGGAAAAAATTATAATATTGTTTTTCCTTATTTCGTCGCAATCGAACGGCTCCAGGTTTTCAGCTATAATCCCATTAATTTTTAGCCAAAATATTTAAGCCGTTCTTGAGATATAACAGTGAAACTAACATGACTTTCCTTTATAAATATAAAGATATAGGCGATGTTTACCTCTTACTACCAGGAGAGTGCTTGCTTGTTCACTATCAACATGATTAACATAAAAATGCTGCCAAATAGTTAAATTACATCAAAAAGAATTTCATTAATAAACATACTTCATAATTTACATTTAAATGGATTTTGAACAAATGCCCTTGTACAATTTAAATTATTGCGGACAAACCAATTTAAGGTTATTGCAAAGCTTTTTGTTAAAATATTCTATAATTTTTTTATTAAATAAATGAAAAAAAAGCGATTATAGGTCGGGCTAAAATGACTGCAAATATGTCGTCATAGGACGACTACATTGACCAGTGACGCATTAATATGGAGTTGTGTAAAATCTCGCCATTGTTGTACTCAGGTTTGAAAGGAAAGATAAGCTGCTAGAAGCTATTCTCGGCATGGCAACTTTTTTAGGATATCGTCTATTTGTTCGCATTATCTGTACATATAATAAAACTGGGGAAAAGTGAATTCTGTACATTGAAATTAAAAATAAATAGGAACAGTACAACTAAAGAAGATGCATTTTAGAATTTTTGTATGTCTGTATCCTGACTAAACCAAATATACTAAACCAAATGTAACGAATTTGAATTGGTAGGAGCTCTAAGTTCTAAGATTAAAGGCTACTTTTTATCTTGTGTACTAAAGGAGTTACCGTGGAAGAGGGATAAAAGTTAAAATGTAAATTGGGCTATAATTAACGCGTAGTCAGATTTTATTAAACTTTTTTTGTTTTGAACATAAATTTTAAATCAAATAACGTGAAATCTGAAAACATTTGGTTGTACAGGTCACCTTAAGTTGTAGTTCTGATGTTGTAATAAATTACAACCAAACAATTATGAATACGAACGTTTGTTTGTTAAGATTTAGGTCTATTCACTAACTAGCTGTTACCCGCGGCTTTGCTCCCGTGGCAGTTAATATATTCACTGAATATAGCCCATTAATAAGGCCTTTTATCCAAACTTTGAACCCCAATTTGCCTCTTTAGGGGTAGAATTTCCAGAAACACTTAAATAAGTATCTACTCATTTTTAATAAGTAGCCCAAATATAAAGTTTCAAATTTCCAACTTTAAAAATGACCGCATTCCATATGAACTTTCCGAATTTCAAATTTTCCAAATTCCGTCCTTAGTGAGTGTCTACTTAATAAAACAACCCTACTCACCAAATTTCATGGCTGTAACTCTAACAGTTTTTGCTCAGGGATGATAAATCAGTCAGTCAGGACATGTTATTTTATAAGTATAGATTTAAATCAGGTTAGCGTTTACTACAAAAAGTTGCGAGCGAAGTCGGGGTTACAACTAGTATTACCTATAAATACAAATGCCTAGTTTGTGATAGGTTTTGCCTCTACATGAGTCATACTAACTTCGACTAATCATGCAATCATGCCTAGCTCTTCTGGGATACAGGCATGAAGATACCCACTTTACACTCACGTATAATCTAATGTTACGATAGAATGTTACGATAGTACTCATATTATTATTTAATACTAGTTGCCCGCCCTCGCTTTGCTTCGGTTATTCAATAATAAAAATCCTACTTATATTATAAATGCGAAAGTTTGTGAGTATGTCTGGATGTCAGGATGTTAGTATAGATGGATGCTGTAAGCGCGCTCCGCTTCAACGATATTTAATTTTGCGCCCGGAGATTTAACTTTTTGATAACTCATTAGTTGTTAATTTTTTTCTGATAGTGTAGAAGGCAATTTTGGTCTAAATTACACGCATAACGTATCTAACAGATTTATTTGATTAAGGGTTAATACTGTATTGTTAAAAATGTGTTCTAAAGTAACCCTTCATATAGCGTTTTAAGTAAACGCAAAAAACGGTTATTGTGGGTTATTATTTAAAGATAGATATATATCACCAATAACTTTTTTTGAGATCTATCGAAGAGGAAAAATCCCATCATACATTGTTTTGTTAAAACTCAAAAGGTTTTGGCAGCGTTTTCGAGGAAAGCTCCCGATCGGCTTATTTTTTGCCGACATATTGAACTGATATCATTGTAATATCGTTGGTTTGTACAAAACATAAACCTTCATACCTTCATACCTATACACTAAAACCTTCCTTAAGAATTGTCCTATCTATTGTTGAAAACCTAATGAAAATCCATTCAGTACTTTTCGAGTAAATAGCGAACAGACAGACAGACAGACGCGGCGGGGGACTTTATAATATGTATTGATTGATAAAGAAAAATTCCGAAGATTTGTATAATCCTTAATTAGAAATGCCGACGATTTTTTTTATTTTTTTGTTCCTACATCTTTGTGGAAGAAGTCACTTGCGGTATCCCAAACGGAGACGACTTAGAAATTTTCAAGTACGGTTGGTACTCCTTCCTAGACAAAGATAAGTGTATGATGTAAATGTGGTAATGTAAATGTACATTTTACAGGCATGGGTGGTGAGCTTTGGCTTTCGACACTCTCTGCCTGCCCCGTAAGGAACTTCATACATAAATGACCCATATCCCGTATTCATCGCTTGAAATTTGAATGGATGGACTAATTTTAGAAATCATTTTTTTTGTAATGCTACTTAACAAAATAAAAATCAGAAAAAAAGCTGGGAAATTAGGAAAAACAATGCTTTAATACTAACTGTTACGGCCGCACTCAGAGACGTCAATTAACTTTTAACCCGTCATTATGTCACAATTTTTTATTAAAAATATCGAGTTAATTACTGATTAAAAGCAATTGATTTATGAGTAATATCGTTATAGTAGGGGAGCCCGCGATGCTAAATGTGTAGTAACTCCAGCGTCATTGGGACCCATTGCACTTTGTCGATTAAATAGTGGAGAGTAAAAAAGGTCATGTAAGGTTTTTATTTTTTGCGGTGCATTAAGCGTTTAGAAGCTAAAATAGCAATTCCAGTCACTTCGTCATAGCTGAGCTCATCAGATATTAATAATATATATGCCTCATGTGTCTCCGATTACAGAAATATGTCAATCAGACAGATTGCTGTAATCGACAATTAACACATATGACTTGGTTTTTGAAAGTTTCTGAACCTCCTACTCCCGTATGACTTGTTCAAATCATCAGAAAATTCAAACAAATTGGCATGCAATAAGCCCGCCGTACTTTAATCTGACACGCTTGAGTATATTTTCTAGCAAAAAAAAAATAGGCAGACAACCCTACACGCGCGCCTCTATATAGAGACTTGGTACATAATGGAGGTGTTTCACAATGGTACAGTGTTATCTCCCATATCTTAATCTGACGCGCCTGAGTTACTCCAAAAATCCCCTCTTGGGATCCCCTACTATTAGTAGCTGATAAGTGATAAGAAGTTCGCAAGTTCGGCTAGTAAAATATATTCCTATATCACTGTTACAAGTTTATCAAAGAATTGGTAAATTTGCGCTTGATGTTTTGTAAATTTAGAAAAAAAGATTCGTAATTGTACAAAAGTCATTAAATTTATAATACTCAATTTTAATAACTAGCCTCTAATATTTCATTGTTGTACTTAAAAACTTCCAACGTTTGATTATAATCATTTGAATTTATCATTTTAAAGTTTTATTAATCTATACTACGAGTAGGAATTATAGAGAGTTGCTGCATAGTGGTAGTAATGCTGTTGAGCATCTACTAACTTCCTTTAATTTCACTGTTCACATTAAAAACCAAGTGTAGTGAAACAAAGTTCAGTGTAAACGAGTTCAAAAACCAGTTGAGATCCCGGGCATAAGCTACTGCAAATACTCTTCTGAAATTGAGAAATTTCATAATCCTAATCTCATTTTAATAATAATAAAAAAGTATCTTCACACCCATATCCCCAAACAAGTAAGCAGAGGCACAATCAGGACACCCACGACTAGCCGAAGACATTAAGTCCCACAATGTGATAGGTGGCAAGCCTATCGCCAACCGGGCACATATCCAATCCCGGGGATGACGTTTATTAGAAAATTGGAAAAAACACATTTTCTTTTTGTTGCCCGACCTGGGAATCTAGCCCGGGACCTCATGAAGTCAAGTCCAATACCTGGATCGTTAGACCACGGACACAAGACCAGAATTTGATTGACAATAAAACTGACATGTTTGACACTCTTGACATTTGACTAAACCCGTTTTTACGTTAATCTCGTTTTAATTCGATGGTGAAATCCGGCCTAAGTTTATGCTGTCTTTTGCCAATGTAATGAAAAACAAAAGAGATAGAACATTTAAGATCTGTCAGATTAGTCCAGGCATGTTAACTCGTGACGCCTTAGTCAACGTTTTCGACGAAAAAATAAATATACGGATATCGTATACTAACTAATCTGACAACACTAAATGTGTTTTGTCTCTTTCTATTACTACTGCTTAAATAATTTTTATCTTAAAATTAGTTTATTTAATTATTAAGAGCCTCGTAAGGGCCACGGGGTCTCCACACCTTTGTTGCCCCGAGGCCTCCAGAACTCTAAATCCGGCTCTGTTCACACGTAATATGTATGTAGTATTGTCATTGTTAGCTAATTAGATTACAAACATAATATGATTTGCTTACATTGGGGTGTCAACTCGTGTAATATTATGTTTAATGATGTTTATTCATTTATTTTGCGTAAATGCGACAAACAACCGTGACCAAATATTTGTCTATAGATAAACATTGTATGTACAGGCTGTAAGTTTTGTACTGTTAAATACATTTTTGGTTTTAATTCCTGGGGGTTACCACAATCTCTTAAAACAGTATTATTTAGTAGGCGGACATTTAGCAAGATGGAAATAATACTGCTTAAAGCTTTCATAGTAGTAATAGTAGTAAGTAGTGATGGATGATATCTTTGGACAATCGACCGTACATTGGGATGTATGGTCGATACTTTGGACCATCTAAGTTCATAACTTCCTTTTTACTTTTTACTTATTAATTTTATTTGTACAATTATTTCCTTTTAGGCAAAGTGTCGATATAAGAATATATATCTGGACTTCCCCTATATGTACCCCTTTTTGGTTCGAACGCAAATAGGCTAGTCTGAAATTTTTCGAGGATAGGATGTAAGAACAATTCGAAGTCCCGCAGCCACAGTGTTTCAAAGGCAAGAGACGCAAGGGGTATGCGGGGTGGTGCCAGCGATTTCGCTGCTTTTTTTTGGATTTTCTTTGGTTGCATATAATTTTAAATCTGATATCTTTTAAAGCACTCATTTAAATAAAAAAGGAAGTTATAGAGATATTTATGTGGGTAAAACTTATTACTAATTAGAAGAAATAAGTTTTTCAGTATAAGGTAGTTTTTAAACATATTTATCTCTGATAAAAATGATACTGTGACGCAACTTTAAAAGAACATAGAGCAGAGAGTTTGTAGGCCTTTTATGACATACATTTCCATACATACATTTGATCCAAACGGTTTAGCCAACGCATGCAATGTAAGCGCCCGAAAATAATTTTAATGACGACTTCGTTTTAAAAATATAATATTTTCTTCACTAAAAAAAATTTGATTAGGATGTGTTTTATATATAAACCTACGGGAATAAATTACCTACGCACCACTGAAAACGCATCAAAGCCAACGGCTAAATTATATGCACCTAACGATGCACAGGCCACCGAGATATCGTTATCACAATAACTTACGGATAATGTTTATGAAACGATCGATTAAATACTTATCAATCAGTTACAGAAACTAGACTAGACAGATTGTTTTAAACCAAACATACATCATAATCATTCTTAAAATATCGTATAACAGCCAACAAGGTTATATGGCTATAGTTTTTGGTCTTCATTTCACCTGTCACTTTCTTTTTATATGTTAAAAAAGCTATTCTGACATTACTAAGGTTGTCCAGAAAAATTAGAGTACTGTTTACTTGTATAAAAATGTATAAATTAGTGACTCTGTGGTCTAGCTGTCCAGGTGTTGGACTTGACTGCATGAGGTCCCGGGTTCGATTCTCAAGTCGAGCAACAAAAAGAAAATTTGGTTTTTCTAATTTTCTAATAAAAAATATGTTGCTCGAGATTGGATATGTCCACGGTTGGTGATCGACTTGCCACCTATGACCTATCACATTGTGGGACTTACTGTCTTTGGCTCGTCGTGGGTGCCCTGGTTGTGCCTCTGCCTATTGCTTCGGGGATATGGGAGTGACGATACTTATTTACAAGTTTATGTTTTAATATTTTTTTGAAAAGGCAATAATCAAGTTTAACAGCTAATTAGCTAATAATAGTAACAAATAATGCTCTTCTTAATATACGCGAAAAAGTTGTACATTCAGAATGAAGTTAAACTTTAACTTACTCTGTTTGTTCGTTAGAATATTTCAAAATTAATTAACATAACTTTTCTCTCTTGAATTTCAAAACAAATTCAAAATGTCCAAAGTTTATAATAAAATATTTTTATAAAGATTTGGACTTTCGTTACATGCAATTTCAGACATGTCATGTCAGAAACATACGAATGTTTGATAACAAATTAAATAACATCGGCAATAAACAGTAATACTACTGGTTCATAGCTGATGGTCATTCCCCTCTATCAACGATGCCACACATACAAACAAAAAATAACTACAATGTTAGCTAAAATTCGGAAATCGTATGTAACAAAGTGGAATAAAAGATGTAAAATAAGCCTTTATTTTGCTAATTCCGCGTAAGCAGTGTAACCGTTGTGGCAAATAATCCTCCAAACGACACAGAATGTGACAAGCCTAACTGACGTTCCCACCACCCACCTCCGCGACCAGCACACGACTATAGGAAGAGCTCGGGAAACAATATAAATTGTCACGTTCTTTACATGTGACAACCCTACCTAAAGTTCCCACCTCCCACCTCCGCGACCAGATCACAAATAGAGTCCGAACACGGGAAACAAAACCGGAATTAGCAAAATAAAGGCTTATTTTACATCTTTTATAATGGATTTCCGCAAAGTAACGCCTGATTCAATAAAAAAAAGTGGAATAAATATAAACATTTTCATAAAAACATATTTGAAGTATAACAGGTATCTATTTTTATCCATAAACTTAATGTATTTCTGTTTTTTGTTACAGATGAAATACACCTAATTGGAATGATTAATTGCTAACACAAAATGGCGTACGACGGAAGCACCAACATTACGCAGACGTTGTCGCATTTATTCGAAGAAATGCTACTCGCAACGGAAGACACGGATAATAGAAGCGATGTGAATGTTGCAAAATTCCTAACAAGTTTAAAAGAAAGGTCTAAGCCGGCCCATGATGCTATAGATTTTGGGACACTTGTAAAGTTAGTGGATGGTTGGCGAACCAAGTTAAATTTGACCAAACCTTCTGAAGCTGCTTGCAACTACTGTGAAGGGAATTTACGGGACGTTATTCTAGCGTATAACAGTATTCATGGATACTTCAGTTTGATAGTAAGTATATTCGATTCAATTCATTTATTTGCATTTAAATAGAATACGATTCACGATATCATGTTATATTAATGTCAGATTCTTCTCTTTTCCCGCTTGGAATGCAAATTATTAATTAAAATATCCCTGGACAAGTTACACAAATTGAACAATTATGCTTTTGTTATGGGTTTCAGTGAACGATACTTACTAATATAATGTGTTTTCGAATTATTAATTAAAAAAATCAGACTCAAAATAAACAAATTGTAGCACTTTTAATATTCCGTAAAAGGTCTATGACCTCGCGCGACGTAAGGCGAGAAGCTGCCTTTTTAGCGACAATTACTACGTTATTAATTTACTTGGTTTCATTTATGTTTTTTTTATTATTTTTAACGTTTTTAGGAACCTATTCCGAGTCCCTAGCTGAAATATCGTTAACTAATTCGAGAAAACTTTGTATAGGAATACGTAATTCTGATACATGCGAAAGGGCATGCTCCGCTGGTTCGATCACGTGGAAAGAATGACAGATGAAAGATTGACAAAGCGCATATACAATGGGAATGTGAATGGACGTAGGTACTCGGGGAGACCAACATTCCACGATCAGATCACTCGGATACTATCCGAAGGTGGTGTCAAGAGTCTCCGTAACCGGCGTGTTTGTATGAAAAGGGTAATGAATGTGAAGGAAGCCAGACAGGTTTGTCAGTGTCGTGAGGTCTGGCACTCGATACTTTCTGCCTACCCCGTAAGGGACTTGGCGTAAAGATATGTATGTATGTATGAGTACGTAGACACTAGAATAATTTTAATTGACACCCAGGCTTAAAAATGTTAACATCTAAATGTGAACATATTTGACCCCGTCGGGAAACGACGAGGATCTGGTTTCTTGCCAGGCAGCTCGTAAAAGGCGAGCATAGGCTTACCGTCACTAGCACTGTGACATCTGACTAGATGGTAGAGTTTCGCAGCGACTCGCCCGGATTGGTACCACCGCCTTACCTATTCCTACCGCCATAACGTCATGACGTGTTCCGGTTTGGAGGGTAAGGTAGCTTACTTTTTCTCGAGGCCTAACATCATGGCCTCAGATTGGCAATGCACCATTACCACCTTTGGTGTCTCTAGGCGCCTTGAATTTCTTACCACCAGGAAATCCGTCTGCTTGTATGCCTTCCAATATCATAAAACAAATTGTGATCCGAAACTCGATTAAAACGTCGTTTTCTATCCGTTGGTCTAGTCTCTAGAGTAAAATCCTGCCTTCCTGCCAGGCAGGTCTTAAGTGGTTAAGGTCACATTGGTTATTACCAACAAAACCGCTAGTTGTACATTGCAATGCTGCAAGTTGTCCGGGATGGGATCCACCGCCTTACCTATTCCTAATACGTCAACGGCAAGCATTATTGCCGTTATGACGACAAGAATAGGTAGGCGGCGCGAGACTCTACCACCAAGGCAGATGCCACGGTGTTTGTGACGGTAAGCCCATGCTCGCCTTTTACGAGCTGCTTGGTACAGGAAGGCAGATGATCTATTCTGCAAAGTAGCCCGGACCAACAGTACAATTTGTTATTAGCTATAAAACTTCTAATACATTTTTATAAAGTGTTTATCACTCTAGGTTTTGGTACAGTACTTATGTTTTCAAACAGATGTGAAATCTCTCTAGATATCTATATTTTAATACGTGATGCCAAAATTTTGGACCCAGGAGCATAAGATTTGGCACACTTGTAGTTTTAGTTAACTATAAAACTTCTAATACATTTTTATAAAGTGTATAACACTCTCGATCTTGGTACAGTACTTATGCTTTCAAACAGATATGAAATATTTCTAGATATCTACTTATATATTAATACGTGATGCCAAAACTTTGGACCCAGGAGCATAAAATTTGGCACACTTATAGTTTATGTGTAGGAGAAGTGCAAAACGCTAATATTTTTCAATAATAATGCTTACAAAGTACATTAAATCAATAAATAATACATTACCCACACTACCATGCATTTGACACACACAAACAAATATATTGATGATAACGATAAAAGATCACAGATGGCGCACTATAAAGTTTGGAAACAAAGTCGTTGGTCTTGAGAAGTGAAGATGGCGTTCTTATCAACAAGATATTAAAATTGATTATGGTCGAATTTCGACCAATGGACGACCACTATTATAACTTATAATCATAAACATTAGTCTCAAAGTGGAACCTAGATTTTTAGGCCTTAACGTTTGCACTTGCATTGAAGCTAAAATTTATAATCTTGCTCACTAGCCTATCGGTTTCAATTATTACATCATCTTTATAACTTAATGAATGAATGAAGGTAAGAATACACTTTACTATGCACCAAAATTTAAAATAATAAGCACATTTTTCACTTTTAACTCAGGAGCACAAACGCGGTCCTATCGCTTCAGACCGATCTTTGCGAGACCACCTTAAAACTTATTTAACCGTGTTTTATAGATTTTAATTTTTACCCGATTTGGACCAAAGGATGTTTAACTCCTATATTTTTTTATATACGTTAATCGATTTCCTCCACACTTCTGAGCAGATTTTAAAAACTCTGTAGACAGAGAGAGAGTCTGACAGAGCGCACTTTCGAGGTAGTATTGCCATTAAGGTTAGATCTGATGAATACTTGTTTTATGTTACGAAGATGATATTATCTTTATTGAATTCGATTTCGGTTTATAGCGATTTATTTTATTATAGCAAAATTTAATTAAACTTACGTTCACCTCTAGCTATTCGCTTGTTGACTTAAGATAAACGGGTTCTCTGTAAAGTCTGAGTATTCAGAAATTTTAAAAATATTACCTCAAAGGGATTTCCCTTTCTGACCAAACTTTCAACGTCTTTCAAACTGCTGTCCGAAAGGTAAAAGCAAACTACTGTACAGTTGTGGGTTAGTTGTTTATGAAGTTTTTATTTATTGTGTTTAAACATTTTCGGTCCTAGGGGAATAATATCACGACTGTACTAAGTTAAAGTGAGTGGTAGATTAGTGCATGTACTTGCACACAATGGTATCGCTGTCTCATTTATTTGTACTCATATAAAGTCAGTACTTACCATTACCACAATCCGGTTAGGCTAGTAGGGTAATCAACAAGATTTTTATGTGAGAGGTTAGCGAACAAAGACCGTGTTGGTTATGGTATATGGTATTTATTATACAGTACTGTGTAGTTATTGAATATAATATATATTTCTCCGTGTTGGTCCGGGCTCCTTTGTAGAATAGACCATCTGCCTTCCTTGCCAGGCAGCTCGTAAAAGGCGAGCATAGGCTCACCGTCACTATCACCGTGATATCTGACTAGGTGGTAGAGTTTAGCGACTCGCCCGGATTGGTACCACCGCCTTAGCTATTCCTGCCGCCATAACGTCATGACGTGTTCCTGTTCGGAGGTTAGGTAAGGTAGCCGGTAAACTTACTTTTGCTCGAGGCCTAACATCCAAGCCTCAGGTTGGCAACGCACCATTACCAACTTTGGTTTCTCTAGGCGGCGTGAATTTCTTAACATCAGGAAATCCGTCTGCTTGTTTGCCTTCCAATATCATAAAAAAAAGCAGACGGCTCTCTTGATGGTAAGAGATAACCGTGACCTATAGGCACAATAGATGGTGCAGGTGCATCGCTATCCTGTGGCCGGGATGGAAGGCCTATTGTGCAAGTATACCGGCTATCCCACGTTCCAGACCGGAACATGAGAGACTAATTATAACGGTAGGAATAGGTAAGGCGCTGAATCCCCGGGCAAGTTACTGTATAGCACTCTACTACCGGCAGTCTTGTTAGTTATTGATAAATAAATTAATATTTTAACATTAGATAAGCAAAGCTTCAATAAAATTTAGAAGAAATTCCTTTCAGTAAAGACTAGCTGTTCCCGCGAAATTCGTTCCGCCCGTTCAGTTTGTATGGGACAACTAAAATGTTGTTTTACCTAGTTTACTGAAAATCGAACAGGATAAAAAGTATTCTATGTCCTTCTCCCAGTTCTAAGCTAGCTACCCACCAATTTTCAGCCTTATCGGTTCAGCCGTTCTTGAGTTATAAATAGTGTAACTAACTCCACTTTCTTTTATATATATAGATAAGCTCGCATATTGTCCCTTCGTATCTGTTTTATTAAATTTATTTTGTCATGTCTATTGTGTACAAATGAGTTAATTATAATAATAATATCGACTGACACAAAAACAGTATTAATCTATTCACACATTTGTTCGAGAATAAATCCGTTTAAAATAATGTAAATAGCTCATTTATAACAATGAAATCGTACATAATTAACCTACTAGTTTCACTTTTACTACAATAATAACACCATTAATTAATTGAACAACAGATTAACGTTTGGCATTTAACGTCGGTAAAGTCATCGTCAAATTGATATGAGCTTTTAACCCTGTGAGCTTTGTTAGCTAAGGTTTTAGAATTTGGAAACCATGATTGCTTATTTAAATATATGTAAACTAGCTGCTACCTGCGGCTTCGCCCGCGTTTTCACAGAAACCCGGTGTGCGATCGGGATTTAAAATAGCCTATATGTTAATCCAGGTCACAATCTATCTGTCTTCCAAATTTCAGACAAATCCGTTCAGCCATTCGAGCGTGAAAGAGTAACAAACATCCATACATACATACTTACAAACTTTCGCATTTATAATATTAATAGGATGTCTAGTGAGATATTTTGAACAACTTGTATAGTTTACAATAATGTGATGATTTGAACTACTTATTTATGTCCTAATCGCCTTTGTGGTCTAGCGTTCCGGCGTCGGACTTCACTTCTGGAGTTCCGGGTTCGATCACCGGTTTGGGCAAAAATGAGGAAATTTATATTGTTAATTCCCTAATAAAAATAATGTTGCCCAGGTTAAGATATATGCCCGGTTTTCAACACACTTGCAACCTATTACATTATATGACTTAGTGTCTTCGGCTAGTCGTGGGTGACCTGGTTGTGCCTCTGCCTAACCTTTCGGGGATAGGTATGGGCGTATAGATACTGAACTACTTATGGTATAGGATTCATCTTTTTAGGATTCTGTACCTCGCAAGGTAAAAACGCAACCTATACAGAATGACTTTTTGTCCGTCCGCCTCTCAAGACACTTTTTCTTTGATACAAGTACGTATCAAGCTGATATTTAACTGTTCTTTGGAGCTGTAGAGAAATCAAATTTCTAAGCCAACGTAGGTTTTTAAGTCATAAATTTTGTAATTTATAAATCACACACGTAACAGCAGTAATTATGAAGTGATCAAATAACTTGAAATTAGGAATTGCTGGCAATCATGAATATTTTGAACGTATTACTAACTAGCGGCCCGCCCCGGCTTTGTACAATTATGAAATATACATATAAACCTTCATCTTTAATCACTTTATCTATTAAAAAAAAACAGGTTGCATTCCGGGAGTTCCGGCAGAAGTGAAAACTTGAATATTAACGTTGTGCATTATTGATATATTGGAATGGTTAGGGAATAATTTTGCACGAATTGCTTTAATTATCAGTATGAAAGTACTATCATTTATGTGGTAGACTACAATATTCATTTATTGCACTATCGTACACAAACATGACAACACGAACATTCGCGCAAGCGTCCTACGCCATCTTACTAATTTTTGATCAGGTCACGTGTCCAGACGCGAGTTTAGAAGTTTTTACCCATTTCAAAAAAAAGAAGTTTTCACTTAAAAAACCGCATCACAATCCGTTGCGTAGTTTTAAAGATTTAAGGGACACTAAAGGGACATAGGGACAGAGTAAGCGACTTTGTTTTATGCTATGTAGTGATTAGAATAAATTATATCACGTTGTCTTGTTTGCAATTGAAATGAAAAGAAATTTATTTGCGAAATGTTTATGTTCAAACATCTACACATATTTATTCGTGCTACCAACATATTAACATATAACTTTAAAAGATTTTTATTATAATTTAGTTTTACGCTATCTGTCATAGACTACCAATAATAATAAAGTGTGTAATTAATCAAGTTAATTTTGGCATAAAGTAATTGCTACTACTGATATTGTTAATTACATTATCTGAATATCCACTTGAATGTTATGTTGACTGGTAAAAGAAGAATCGATGTTGACGATAAAAGAATATAAATATTGCAATGAGGGTGGTAGACCGCAGTCCTTCGATTTTGAAGCAGTAAATATCAAGAGTAAGAATATTAGCAGTATGACGTCAAGGGTCTCCCAAAACCGGCGTGTTTTTATGAAAAGGGAAAGTGTAGGAAGCTAGGCAGGTCTGCCAGGATCGTGAGGTTTGGCATTCGATACTCTCTGCCTACGGCGTAAGGGACTTGGCGTTAAGATATGAATGTATGTGTAAAGCAGTAAATAAATTTATATTTGAACGATAATTTTGTTTTATTGGAAGAAGAATACAGAATGCCTTATATAGACATACATACCTTCATATCATGTCTCTACGCAGAATAAAAAATATGTAGTGCCAAGTGTACGAAGTTTGTTGGGTTGGCTAATTTTCAGTTTATGTATACCTACTTCTAATCTACAAACAGAACCCTATATCGGTTTGAACTCGGCCACTTGACCTCTTTATTATAGACAAAGTTTAAACACCTAACAAACATTTTTCTAACGCCGTCTATGTTATTTATAGACTTCGTTTTCACTTTATCAACTGCTTACAAAGAGTAAACGAGATATCTTGGCTATTCCGTGATACATTAACAACAAATAAGGAAAGATAAAGTTTCCCAAATGTGAATATGCTATCAAAGAAATATCGCAAATGGTTTATGTTCACTATCCGTTAGGGAGGCAACTTGAATAGGGTGTTTTATTTCATGATGTTAAAAGAAGAAAGAAAGCTTATTCTGAAGGTTTAAAAACACTTTTAATTATTCTTAAAAATTCTTAATTATTTGGCGCTTAAAATTTAAATGGGCATATGAAAACACTAATTGTTGCCCGTGGCTTCATCTGTGTATTTAAGTTCCCGGCAACTACCATCTTTATCTTCACAGCGACTCACCCGGATTTTTTTTTTGAATGACTAACTTGTTGCTAATCTTGCGATTTTTACAACTTCACCGAACTTTGACGACTCACCCGGATTGGTACCACCGCCTTACCTATTCCTGCTACCATAACGTCCAATACTTGCCGTTGACGTTTCGGTTCGGAAGGTAAGGTAGCCGGTAAACTTACTTTTTCTCGAGGCCTAACATCCCGGCCTCAGGTTGGTAGCGCTCTATTACCACCTTTGGTGTCTCTAAGCGGCATGAATTTCTTACCATCAGGAAATCCGTCAACTTATTTGCCTTCCATTATCATAAAAAAACTATTATACCATGACGTCATTCCATTGCAATGTCAAGAGAAGATGATAATCACATTTTCGCATTTACAGCATATTCAGATGTGTATCGTTTAGTAACGCAAACGCTACTGACCAACCGCAAGGCTTGGGTTCGATTCCCAAGGATGATAGGCATCCAGATGTTTGTATTTCTGGGTGTGCTGGTTGTAAGGTCATTTTGATAGTCGAAAGGTTAGCGTACCGGCCTATCTCCACCAACCCGTGAGGCTCGATTCTCGATGGGGACATTTGTTTGATAGAACATTTAGATGTCTGAATTTTAGTATCTGGGTGTTATTTAAATTTATTCTGGTCATAAAGGTGGAACGAAACATTGTTGGAAACAAAATTTCAGCAGTATTTTACCATTAGAGTAGCATAATTATGCAAAACTAGTCTAGCGACCTGTCAAAACCTCAGTTTTATTTTAATATTATATATATTAGATACATATTATAATAGTTTTGTTTCTGACAACGTTTTGTGCCACCTTTATGACCCGGTGTCTAGTTTTACTGAAAAGACTATTCTTGGTTGTTTAACATAGTAAAAAAGTCTTCATGCCCATATTTGTGAAGAATAGGCAAAGATACAACCAGGGCACCCGCGCCTAGCTGAAGACACTAAGTCACAGAATGTGATAAATAGCAAGCCTATCTTTTATTGAATCAGGCGTTACTTTGCGGAAATCCATTATAAAAGATGTAAAATAAAAAAAAACGACGACACACGAGTCTCGTGTGTCGTCGTTTGTACCGTACGGTCGAATTCCTGGGGATGTCTCGGTGTAGAGGCGAAACGTACGTCGAGTGCGATTTGGTGTTCTCTGTGGTGAGTGCTTCGACAAAGTTGGCGAAGGACGTGACAAGTGGTTTTGTTTCCCGTGTTCGGACTCTATTTGTGATCTGGTCGCGGAGGTGCGAGGTGGGAACTTTAGGTAGGGTTGTCACATGTAAAGAACGTGACAATTTATATTGTTTCCCGAGCTCTTCCTATATTCGTGTTCTGGTCGCGGAGGTGGGTGGTGGGTACGTCAGTTAGGCTTGTCACATTCTGTGTCGTTTGGAGGATTATTTGCCACAACGGTTACACTGCTTACGCGGAATTAGCAAAATAAAGGCTTATTTTACATCTTTTAGCAAGCCTATTGCCAACCGGATACACATCGAATTTTTCATCCAACATCCAAAATTAGACGTATATCAGGTTTTATTAGATTTTTTTTTATTAGAAAATTGGAAAAACACATTTTCTTTTATATTACCCGACTATGAAATCGAACCCGAGACCTCATGAGGTCATGTCCAGTACCGCAAAGCTAGAACACAGAGGTGACCTAAGGAACTAGTACAATAAAAAAAGAATAGTCCCAACATAAATTCTTTTGTTTTAACTCTTAGAGTTTAGACAATGGTTTGTAAAAGTTACCTGTGTTCCTGATTTTTGCCTAAGATATGATGATATGAGTTTAATAGTTTAATAAAGTGTTGAATATAATATTCTACTAATATTATAAATGCTAAAGTTTGTGAGTAAGAACATATGGATGTTTGTTTCTATTTCACTCTCAAATGGCTGAACAAATTTGTCTGAAATTCGGAATACAAATAGATTGTGATCTGGATTAACATGTAGGCTACTTTTAATCCGAATCACACAATAGGTTTATGTGAAAACGCGGGCAAAGCCGCAGGCAATAGCTCGTAATGTAATAATAGTTATATTTCAGCCAATTAAAAAATAGCCCTATTACATGTTAGAAACCTTCTTCAGGAATCACTTTGGCTGTTGGTTCCTGAAAATCCGTTGAATAGTTTTAAGTTTATAGCGAATAGATAGACCTGATTAAGGAGCTTTGTTATATAATACTAGCTTTGATTTGTTTCAGTAAAAAAATGGGGCGAGTCACCCTTACCTCTTAGGGTTATGAAAAATAGATAGTAGCTTATTAACCCACTGAATATGCATATAACATTTGGTGAAAATCGGTAGAGCCGTTTCGGAGGAGTACGTTAACATTGTGAAATGAGAACTATTAAGCGTTAACGAAGTCTATGAATTCTAACTAAATTGACAGCTGCGTTAGTGTCGGTAAGTCTATGCTCGCCTTTTACGACCTGCCTAGCAGTAAGGCATTTATTTTTAAACATTCTGTGAAGAAGCCTAGATCACGGTGGAGAAAGTTAAATTGGTCCCGACTGTTAATTATATATTTTGCAAAAAATTATATTCTCAATATTATAAACCATTGGGCTTGTTTTATTCTTTTCAATGTTTTTAATTCATTTAGTAAAATATTATGTTAACGTCGGTTATGGAAATAAATTATTCCTTTAATTAATCTGAAACCAAATCTTTGTCATTTTTCGTATAACATTTTTGTTTCACTTTTTATATAATAGCTTTCTCTTTGTAAGCTTTCCATAAAACCACGAACTCAAAAATGTGCCTAATTAAATAATTCGTTGAATGTATTTAATAACAATCAGGAATTTAATAGACCAAAAATACGATGTTTGCGGTATTATGAATGAGGTTGACAATGTATTTTTAATCAACGTTAAACAAGGAGTTTTTAATATAAATTTTAAAGAAAGAAAAAATTTCGCCCCAGACAGGAGTCGAACATGTAACCTTTCGTCTCAAGCCGACGAATGCTCTAACCAATTGAGCTACTGAGGATTCATGTCCCGTGGCGAAATTTTTAATTCCTTTCTAACCCGCTAACGCGGGTAGTTTTCTTTCTTTAAAATTTATAGAAAATTTATCCCAGGCACAGGGCAAGTGCTAAAATAAAAATACGTAAGGAGTTTTTACGTTCAACAGTTTCTATACTTCTTATCGGCGGCGCTTGGTGGAATTCCATTCTTGATACAATTTATTTAGAAACACTTGTACTTTTCACAATATTTTTTTTTAATTTTTTTTATGGTTTAGACAACCGGTTTCGCTAAACAAGCATCATCAGGGCTTTATAAAAACTGAAATTTTGCTAAATCATAAAAATAAAAAAATAAAATATATTGTGGAAAGTACAAATGTTTCTAAATAAATTAAGTTCGACGCCTGTATTTTTTAATGATAATGGAAGGCATAGAAGCAGACGGATATCCTGATTGTAAGAAAAACACACCGGTAGAGACACTACATTAGTATTGATGCATTGCCAACCAGAGGCTTTGATGTTAGACCACGAGCAAAAGTAAGTTTACCAGCTACCTTATTCTCCGAACCGGAATACGTCAACGGAAAGTACTGACGTCATAGCGCCAGGAATTGGTAAGTCGGTGGTACCAACCCGGGCGAATAGCAGCGAAACTCTACCTCTGTATTTTTTTATGTTTATATTTTTATCGCCTCTGTGGTCTAGCGGTCCGGGTGTTGGACTTGACTGCATGAGGTCCCGGGTTCGAATGCCGGGTCGGCCAACAAAAAGAAAAATTGGATTTTTCCAAGTTTCTTATAAAAAAAAATGTTGGTCGGGATTGAAAATGTGCCAGGTTGGCGATAGGCTTGCCACCTATCACATTGTGGGACTTAGTGTCTTCGGCTAGTCGTGGGTGCCTTGGTTGTACCTCTGCCTACCTCCTCGGGGATATGGGCGTGAAAATACTTTTTTTTATATATATTTTAAGCTATTATTTGACTTGTAAGTAGTTTTTGAACAGATTTTGAAAATTGTGTTTCGATGAAACAGCGCACATTCGAGGTGATTCCATTATCACCAAATCTGGATTTGGTGATAAACTTTATTAAGGCTATGGTATCAGAATCAGAATCAGAAAAATTTTTATTCACTTGAACCATACAAGTGGTATTTGTGTGCGTCGACATTTTTTTTAAACTACCACCGGAGCGGAATCGCGGCCACACACTGAGAAGATCCGGCGAAAGAAACTCAGCGGGCTTGTCTTTTTTCAATATAAATATTTACAATATAAACTAGATTAAAAATATAAATTACAATCTTACTTTAACTTAAATAAAAGGTACAACAAATCACATTACAAATTTTAGTGGGAGATTGAAACCTCCATCCCCAAACATGTTCATCTTCCAAATACTCTGAGACCGTATAATAGCCTTTTTGACATAGTTTTGCTTTTATACATTTTTTAAACTTATTTAAAGGTAGATCTCTAATACCAATGGGCAACTTATTGTAGAAACATACACAATGACCCAAAAAGGATTTACTAATTTTATGGAGACGAGTTTTGTATTCGCAGTTATCTATTTTTTTTTTTATTTTGCACCACCAAAAATATGTTATGTAGTTCGATAAACGTTCTAGAATTGTAATAGACTCAAAACACGATTACAAGAATCGCTATATTACAATACTTCAGTATGTTATAAAAATACTAAAACAGTAAGTTTTAATACTCCATCATGTTTTATTTGCAATTTATTAAACTCAAAGTTACAAACACAGTAAAATAGGTAATAATACTTTAAAGTAAATTCTATTTCTACTTTTATTCACCACATTAATTAAACTAGTGTTTTCTCGCGACTTTGGCAGCTTTGAATAGTTACAATTTTACTATTTCATCCCTAATTACAGTTATTTTGGGGATAATTATTGAAAAAAAATAATCTATGTTTGAACTTGGATCTTAAGCTATATGTATATCAGATTTCATCAAAATTACAGTTTCACCGTAAACGAGCAAGAGACAGACAGACAGACATTTGCATTTAAAATTAAATTATGCAACAAAATCACCGCGTGGTTGACGTAGCGCCTACCAATCGATCGATTACGCTAGCCTTAAGCCATATGTAGTCACGGGTCTTCATTATCTAGTATCTATAATTGTTATATATTTTTTTTTAATTAATTAACAAAATCAACATACTTATTTGCCTACTATGTAAAACAAGTTTCACCAAATGCCGAAGATAAATT